>JAODTR010004735.1:0-11848 GCA_025399935.1 Amblyopsis rosae | reverse complement strand
GAGACCACTTTGCCTTGGGAGACCCTACCAAGAGCACAAGGCTCCAGACAACACAGCTCTCAGGATCATAGGGACACACAAACCTCTCCACCACAATAATGTGATAGTTCCCAAAGAGGTATTTTCAATATATTAAATCTTAAAATAAATAAATGCATAAATAAATATATAAATAAATAAATGTATTAAATATACAAGGTGTTTAAAAGGATAGTCAAGGGGAATCTCTCATTTTAGTCTTAGCATGTCATTAAAGGATGTTGTAGAGGCTTAATATAAACACATACAAACTATGAAAATCTACTTCCATTTGAATCGCAAAAAATTCCCTATATTTATTTCACTTTCTGTCTTTCCGGCAATTTTCTGGGTGGAGTTAACTCGAGCGTGGGGACGTCATGCCGCTGGACTACTCTGAACTAACCATTGTGACACAACTTGGATTATACATGGATATTTGGCAGTTTCTTCAGGTGCTTCTGTCTTCTGACTTTTCATAAATATACAGTTTTACTGAGCCAATCGCACCTGCTTAAAGACGGGCCATTGCAGCTAGCTAGATGAGTGAGTTGCACCACTTAAGAATGCAATAGCCTAGAGTTGAAAGGAGAAGGGGGTATGGGGGGACATTACGAACACACGTGTTTACTGTATGTGAGTTTTAGTGCATGTATGTGTATGTTGTGTGAAAGGCTCTGCCGCAGCGTCGACATACCGACACCATCTTTCCCTCGGAGGGCATGAACGCAGGCCTGTTGCTGAGCCTCAGCTTGGTCTGCAGGGTGTTGAAGTTGATCTCCAGCTGGCACTTCTCCTGCACCTTGGGCGGCTTATGGAGGCGCCGGTAGTCTCGGAAGTCCTCCAGCTTCTGCTGCATGGCCTGCATGGTGTTCTCCGGCAGGCGGTTCTCCAGCCAGGGAATGGTCCGGCGGATCCACTCCAGCAGCTGTGTAAGTGTGTGTGTGTGTGTGTGTGTGTGTGTGTGTGTGTGTGTATTGTGAACCAGATGAAGTGAAAACAGATCATCGGTTAGTTATTTGATTAGATTTGTTTCCATTCATCCTATTGATTGCTCTAGTATGTGACAAGTGTTCATATGCCATGTTATGATCACATATGATGGCATAGCCTGAACATTCTGTGATTTTGAAGTAGAAGGAAATGCTGTATTTCTCATCTAGAATGCTTTGCTTGTTCTACTTAATTCTAACACACCTGACAAACTCTACGAACATGTTTACCCACTACATTACTCTGCTATCGCAATGTAATCTCTCTCTCTCTCTCTCTCTCTCTCTCTCTCTCTCTCTCTGAGGAGGGGAGGACAGAGGCCTGTGCTCACATCACTGGCCAGCTTCTCGTAGTCCTCCATCAGCTGTTCATTCTCCTGGTTGACGGCGAGCACCTTGCAGATTCTGTTGGCCGCCGTCTCAGCCTGCACATGGGAGGAGACACGGTTTGAGACCGGGTCGCCGTGACAACACTTGGGTTTTTATTTCATTCACTGCTCATCCTCCTCGGTGTGTGTTAATGCAGAGTGGCTGGCACTCACCTCTACACCTCCCCTTGCATAGCTCATAGGCTCAAACATCCTCTACCCCTCCCCCTACAGTCACCTGCACTTGTACATACATGTGAGCTGAGGAGGAAACTTGTTATGTTATGTTATGTCAATATATACTTTATAGCAGTGGTCCCCAATCCTGGTCCAGGAGGGCCGCTGCCCTGCAGGTATTATATGTCTCCCTGCTCCAGCACACCTGATTCTAATGACTGGGTCGTTATAACGAGCTATTCATTAGAATCAGGTGTGTTGGAGCAGGGAGACATCTTAAATATGCAGGGCAGCGGCTATGGCAAGCCGTTTTAACATTTATTCAGTAGACTGGATATTGCTTACGGATATCTGCAACGTCATTTCGCCTAGTCAAAACTTTGAAGATATCTATTATGTCATTTTGACTAGTCGAAACAGCAGTTTTAGATATCTGTAATTAAGTTTTGCAGGTAGGTTTGCAGGTAGGTTTCAAACGGATATCGCCATTCATATGTATGGGGTTTTTCATTACAGATATCTGTAAATCAGTTGCAGCTATCCTAAACGTCTATTGTTGATATCTTTAACAGAATAACGACTGGCTGTAATTCCAGTTTCAGATATCTATAATGTAATTCTGAATAGTCAAAATCAGTTGTATATATCTGGAACTGGAAACTGGAAGACAGGAAAAAGTAGGAACTCTTTCCCCAGGTCTGTCAGCCCAGGTATGAACCTGGGTGATTCACTGACGAGGACTTGACGACCTAAAAGTATTCATCTTTCTAAAGAGGGCTGATTCCAGAGAGAGACAGCAACAGCTCAGATGGCTCCATGTTTAACATGGCCAACACACTGTACCTGTCATTAGGTGTGTGTGTGGCTGCATCCCTATATATGTGCATTACCAGGGAGCCCTTTCTACCTGCACCACTGTCTATTTATAGAACAGCAGCATACAGCATCTCAACCTAGATACAGTGATGTGTGACTGAGACAAGAGCACTCCCACTGGGGCTGAGGAGGTACACTTAACATCATGCCTCAGTAGTCCTGGAACTGACACAATGGAGCAATGCTTTGCATGACAACATGTATCCAGGCAACCCTTTAGCTTCAGTGAAAATAAATGTAAAGGTAATATACTTAAATAGAAATGCGTATACTTAGAAGATGTAAAAACTAGAGTTTGATTTCGATGCATGGTGAATTAGTAAATTACGCACAAATGCATTAGTATCAAACTGATTACAAACTTTCCACTGTTGATCAAAGAAAAGAAAAGGTCAGATTTAAATAAAATATAAATCTACACAAAACATATTTACTCAAAGAGCAATGATCCTTAAAAAGCTAACAATTTAAAAGGAGTTTAACCGGCATTGACATTATGTTGCCTGAAGACACCTCACAGCAGATATTCCTGCCTGGGGTCAGTCAATCAGTGGTTATCCACCTATTCCAGAGTGTTCCACACTGGCATGCCATACTGTACCAGTCAGGGTGGAGGGGGGGCCTGAGGGGCAGCAGGATGCCTTAAAAGGAACTCAGGACATGCAGGTTGTGCTTCCATTAGCATCTACAAATGCCTGCATGCAGTGTGTTATTAATGAAGGAGATCCTGCCTGCCAGGCTACCAACTCTGTGTCTCTCCCTGTTCTTACTGCAGACCAGCAGCACAGGAACACATGCAGAGTAGGCCTTACTGGGACCCCTCTCAGCTTATTGGTCGTCTGGGGCGCAGTTGGTATTTGTATATTTAGATTTTGTTAAATATGCTATTCTAAAATAAGAAAATAGTTAAAACATGCGTGTGTGACGGAACTCACTTGTTTAGGGGGTTCCCGTCTCAAAAAGCCTAAAAGTCTTAGCTCTTCAGTAGAACAAACCATTCATGGTTAGGTTAAAGACGCTAGGCTGCTAGTTACCTTGCCAACAATGCGAAGTGAGAGTGACGGTGTTTATATAGGTTTCTGCCCAGCGGGTTATGATCTGAGGCAGACTGTGGAGGGGTAATAAGGCGTCTGCGCAGCAACTTTGCCAACATCGTAAAACCGTGGGCAAGCTAGCAGCATTTACCGGCCTCTGCGCTCCACGAGGCCAGTAACTCCATTAGGGAGTGGATCCTAATAAAGACTTTAAGTACTTGGGATTTAAGGGATATCCCATGTAGAAGATAAGTCTTTATTATTCTCCGTTGAGATCTCTAAAGAGGAGCATGCATGCTACGTCATAATGTACTGTATGTATTATACATAACATGTTAACCTTTGCTGGCAGAATATAATAGTGTCTCTGTAGCTGCTGATAAAATGGTTCAGTGGACATTAGACAGCGGATACTGGAGTGAAGGGGTTTGAATCCTACTGGGGTTAGTCAGGCTAAAATGACACATAATACTATTGTATTGTAAGATGCCTCTGCCAGATGTTATATATTATTAGGAGGTCCAGTGCCAGGCAGTCACAGTGGTGATGAGATAAGCTTGGAACAACCAGGAGTCCCACCACAAGTTAAGCCATCTTAGGCTGCTTGGCACTGAACTCCATGCTCCACAACAGCACAGTGGATGCTCAGGTCAGGTAAGGTGATTGCTGATTGGAAGGCTGCCACTGCAAGATGGCTTCCTCTGGGAAAGAGGAGGGGAAGAAGTTTGTCAACTGCTTAAAAAGCCCCAGACAAGGCTTGTATTATCAGAGGTGGTGTACTATAATACTCAGGTGTACTATTAGTATACCTAGGTGTAGTAAGTTTTCATGCATACATGTATATGATATCCAGTATCCATGGTAAGTTTGTGTTGGCAGCCTTAGTCAAGGTCAGCAATGCACACAACAATGGACTGGATTTAAAAAGTACATTGCTGTGACACGGTGCCTAGCTTGCTACTATGTCACTCTGGCGTGTTTAATAGGGCTTCAGTCTGCAATTCATGGGATTGCTTGTTGTTGGTGACACTGATGGCTATGGTATTATTTGGTGTAGTGCAGTGTTCTCGGGACAAACTGTGCTGTTGTGCATTCTCTGATACTGGGCACGGTGGATACATTAGAGTGAATACTTTCTGTGTGTGCCAAGCAGCCACTACAAAATGCAATGCTATCAAATAAGTGCATTCGTTTTGACAAATAAAAAATGCATGGCCTGGCTGAACAACGAACGTCGCTGGCAGACGTTTGTTTCATGCTTCCCACCTGACTCACCTTCTGCTTGCCTGAGAAGGCGTGGTAGTAACATGACACATACGTCATGATGGCCTTCTCATCTGGCCTCAAGGTGCTAATGACGTCTGCCGGGGAACAGACAGGGAGAGGACAGAGAACACACACAGAGATGCGGAGAGTGAAAGTGTGCAAAGATCAAAGGGCCACCAGGGGGCGCCATCAGTGGGAATGCAGCGCTGGGCACAAGGCAGGTCTAGTGTTTTAGCCAGCACAGTGTGACTCCTGGGTCCTTGTTCTTATCCAGAACACAGTTTCCAATTTGGAATTTATACATTAATAATATATGATAATACATACTGTAAATACATTGGATGAGGTGATACTTCAAGAAATATGCTGAATATAAGTAGAACTTTCTTTCAGCGTGTTTGTAGCTGTTAATCTTAGTCTGATATATAAACAATGATTATAACACAATGACAGCTAATGATAGTCATTTTTCCTTTTTTGTATTTGTTAGGGATCTCTTCCAATGATTAGATAAAGTGGTATCTCTTAAAGACACACATTAAACGAGGTACCTCTATAAATATGACGCTATACATTCTGCCATTGCCGGAAGAATCTATCACTGCTTGCCATGGAGCTGCCTGCTCTCTCTTCTATCATATACAAAGAGGGTTTTGCTTAAACACAGCTGGGCTCTGAAGTATACTGTTTTGTCAAGGCCTCTCTGGTAAAACTTGGCCTGATGTAACAGCGGTGCTATGACGAAGGAGCACAACTTGTTTTCTCATCGAGCAAGGAGCGTGCTTGAGTTAGCTGTCGCACCACACTGAGTAACGACAATGCCATTGTGAAACCGCGCGTCCGACACAAAACCTCCCGGAGCAGCGGGGGTTAACAGACACCCGCTCCAACCAGACTGGGCAGAACCGTTACAACAAAACCACAGCTCTGAGCTTTGTAGTGCCAGCTTTCATTTCATACCTCCCTCCCCCGCTCTCTCTCTCTGCCCAGTGTGCCGAGGCTGGCAGCGTAAGCAGCTGTTTAAATGCTACGTCTCTCCGGGATCATTTGATTCCCCAAAGCCTGGCTTTTATCACAGCCAATCAGCGACATGCATCAGACAATATGTCCCGGCACCTCCTAGGCCCAGCCTACTGAAAGCCCCATGGAGGCGGTGGTTGGCAGGAGACCGTGGAGCTACTGTGGTGGGGAGAAAAGAAATGCTCTTGTGCCCAGTGCCCTTAAGGAACAGTGTATCGGCTGTCCCGTCATGCAACCGGTGGTGAGAGCCGCGCGGAAAGTGAAGAAGGGCGATCTGTGCACTGCAGAGGAAGAGAACAGCACTGTTAGGAAACAGAGGGGAACACCACGAGAGCCAGGAAGAAGAAGAAGAGGAAGAGGAGGAGGAGGAGAAGGAGGAGGAGAGGTGTTGCATCCTGGGATACCTTCTGGGCGCCTGAGAAGGCGTGGTAGAAGCTAGAGACGTAGGTCATGATGGCCTTCTCATCCGGGCGGGCGGTACCCACGATGTCTGTGGGACAGAGAGGAGGTCCGGGATACAGGCGGCCATGTTAAACAGACCGCACACATGTTGCCGGACAGGAGGTACAAGTCAAACAACATATCTCTCTCTCTCTCTCTCTCTCTCTCTCTCTCTAAAACATCCTTCTCCCCCCATACTCACAGTCCTATCTCTCCATCTCTTTATGGACTTGTGTGTCTAGAGTGTTACTAAGATAAGTACACACACACACACACACAAAAGATACAAAGGAATACTTGATATATAGATGTCAAGCATAAAAAAAGGACTCAAAAAGAGAAAAAGCATGAGTGTCCCAATAAATAAAAATGTGTGTGTGTGTGTGCGTGTGCTGGACAGACAGGAGACATCACACTTTAAGCTGCCCTCACCTTCTGCATCCAACATCTTGGGGATGTCCAGGTATTTCTCTGCCACGTCGAAGGCTGTGTTCAGGTTAGTCATGGGGTCGTCCTGTCCAAAGGCAACAAAAATAACATCACACAGTTATCTATCGTTACACCACAAGGCAAGTACACAAAGCACTACTGCTAGCTCTCTTTAAAGGAGGGAGTTAATGGTGGAATATTACAAAACACACATAATACATACTGTATATTGAAATACAGTTCACAGCTCACTACCCAAGTGGCTACTCAATGCATGCTAACAATAACACAGCTGTGCTGCACTGTAAAGAAGGGAGTGCTATGTTCAGTTATTTCCCCAGCTGCATTTCTTAATTATACACCTGCTCTGGATTCTATTTGCCAGCTTCTTATGCAGATCAGCCGTGTTTTACATTCATTAAAGCCAAGGTAACATACGGTGTGTGCATCGGTGTGCGTGATGTTACTTTAAACGATTGATTGGCTGTCACAATGATGTCATGAGGAGTTCAGACTCACCTTGCGTAGTTTGCCATAATCAATTAGTTCTGGACGGTGTCGATGAATGAGTGCACAGAATCCCAAGCCGTCTTTCCAACTGAAGCAGAGAGGAATCGTGTGTTAGTATAACACTGGGAACTGGAATAAAGATCAAAATGTGATCCATCCATCCATCTTCATCTTAGATTCTAATGGTGTTTTACTATTTCCTACATTTGATTTGGTGTTGTTTCTTCTGTCAAGTGGTGCATGTTAGAGCAAATTAAACATATATAATAATTTCAAAGTAAAGCTGTATTAGTAACAATTAACTTTAGCTTCCTATTCTCAGGCTGGATTGTTACATTTGTTTAAAAAAACATTTGATTTGGAATTTAACTATTCTTTTCTGTCATAGTGTCTCTGTATCTTCAGCTCTAATTATAAAATGTTCAATATTCAATACAATATTCTCATTTACAATAACAACCTCCTGACCTGCATACGTCCTGCATAAGTCAGCAATGCAACACATATTACAGACAGCGTAACAGCAACATTAACAGACAAAGCTACTGTAGAAGTCACAGTTTCAGTGCATCTTGAAAAATCTTTACTATATGCGACAAATCCAGGACAAATACTGGGAGAGGAATAGTTGCCATAGTAACCCAAACCGCTTCGATTTCGAGCAGAATATCTCCTCGCCATCTCACCTGTCTGAGAGCTGTTGCTATCATCTCTCCCCGGGAACCACATCAAAGGGATGCCCCCCCTCCCCACCCCACCCCACTGAAGCCAGATCACTGGGCGTCCTCCTGGCATGACCTCCCCCTCACCCATTTCTTCTGGCCTTTCCTTTCATCCACATGTAATACTCACACAGCCACCGTGTGACGGGGATCCATTCACAACCTCAGTGTTACTGAAAGAACCTAAAACCCCTCTGAACAGAGCAACATATGAGATGTGTCCATCATATACTGTAGTGTACAGTATTAACAACAACCGTCTTACCACTACGGACATGCACCACTAGCAGGGCCTATGTCTACTGCTTGTTCTGCTGTCCTATCACACACCACAGTCCTGTATGTGTGAGCAGGCCGGGGCTCATGCGGTCTGTTCCCTGTTAAGGCGGTCTGCTCTCATGCTCCTTCTGTTCCACATTAATGCTATCTGAGGCTGGTGTCTGTACAGCGTCAGGGCCTATCAGTGCAGTGATCTGTGTGTGTAAATCTGGTTCAGTTCAGACTTGAAGGGCAGGTCACATGCATACTGTAGACCAGTGACATACAGTACAGTGTGATGCTGCATGCCACTGTTATTTAGTGTCTGCAGCATGGGCGCTAATGCTGCCTTCACGTCGTATCGGAATTATGAGAAATGTGAGTTTCCGCTTGATTCCGAGTGGGAGTACCTGAGATGGTGACCGTGAACCTTTCCACATGGCAGAAAATAGGACATAATTTTGTTATGTATATTTATATATATTTATTTATAAATTATATATGAATTTAGTAATTTTGTTTATCCATGATTTAGTTTATCCATGATTTAGTACAGCGCATGAGTAGAGTTAATTAATGTTTAATTATTGTTAATCTTTTACAGCTTTGACGCGCTTGTTTTTAATTATGTTTATTTAGTTTCAGGTACCAAACACAGATATGAAACATACATGGGAATTGGGAAATAAAGTAATCATAAATTCTAATGTGTGCATTACAGAGAATGAACGTTGGGCTTTCATTTCATATAGCTCTGACATCAAAGCACTTGAACACGACAAGTGTTAATTCCACTTCACCAGCATGTGAATGTAGCGTGAGGTGGAAGCTATTCAGTGAATGAGTTTGGCTAGTCTAATGACGACCCTGCCCGATGACCTTGCGGTGCCCTGTATGTCAAAACAACAATGAGGATGTTCTGTGCATATATACACAATGGTTTCTCTACAGTATACAGACCATTCTTCAACTCTCTTTATCCTCAGTCAATGAACCGCCATTCCATTGGAGTGCCAATGCCTTGCACAATGGCACTTAAGCAGGCCATCTTGCTCAAGGGTACCTATACGGTACTCACAGGCTTGCCTGTTTCATGGGTCGAACCCAGGTGCTTTTGTTCTAGACGACATCCTCCTAAACCACTAGACTTCCTCCTAACAGCTTATCTTGATGACGCGATTCATTATTTTGTTAGTTAGACTATCATATCTTAATTGACCGTCTCTCCTCTCTCTCTAAACTAAATGAATCCTAGGGCATTTAAAGCCACGCAGAACCATTACCTGATGTGAAAGTTTTGGATGTTGACGTTCTTATAGGGGGCAGTCTTCCTCTGGCACCACAACAGAAGGCCCTCTTTGGCTGACGTCTCTGCAATCACAGTGGAGTTAGTGAAAACATCCTCATTCACCTGGACTGGTCCACGGGCTGCCACGCTAATCCCCGTTTAGCGGTGGATTAAGATGTGGTCAAGCGAAAGGGAAGTGCGTGTTTCAAATTCTCCTTTCCCGTGAGACAAGGGATGGATGGCATTACAGTCAGCACAGTTCATGATGGGAAGACTGAGTAACTTCTGACGTTTCAATCGGATTAGAGTTTAAGTACATTATGTACATTAAGACAGATACAAACTATATTGTGTCCAATTACATCACAATATGGGTGATTCCTGTGTATTCAAATGAGTCCATTATGGGATATTATCAGGTATTTTAAGACCAATAACTATAGCAAATGTCTGTGGACCAAAACATGATGTGAATAGATACAGTATATTCCACTGAAAATTAAGATAGTGTACAGTAAGTGATGTGATAAGAGACTGAAGTTTTGTGATATATGTGCAGAAATATTGCATAATGTATACTGTACCTTCCACTGAAATGTCCTGGATGGCAAAGCGTAGGATTATAGTCCAGATCATTCCCAGGGTCATTTTAGCATTACCATCCACAATCTCTGCCAAGGGAGGAAATATACACAGTTAACATATTATTTTGCACATTTGGCCAACATTTTAATTTGGTGGTGCTGTGAATTTTATCATGTAAATAAGTTCTAGTTTAGGCTTAGTTGAATATTTATAGCTGCTAAGAACGAGCTAATAATATTATGTGTTTGCAGAATTAAATAAAAATATTAAGAATATTAACGTTGAGTTATATTTCATAGGTCAAAACTATTATTACTGGCAATAACAACATCCATCCATCTCCATCCATCTGCATCCGCTAAACATGCTCTTTATAAATAAATAAATCAGATAATGTTTTAAAAAGCACAGCAGATAACGTCTTTTCAACATCTTTAAACAGCGTACAGTGTACAGCCTTGTGTCAACAGCGTGTCTATAAGTGGTGGTTGTGTGACTGAAGCCTCTCTCTACAATGACATCCTTCAACAGGGCAGCCAGTTATCCTGCCCCCAAGTAATCAGCTGTTACTTCCTCCAACCCAATAAGACAGAGCTGCTGCAGCCACTCACCCCTGATGGACAAATGTCAACTGTGAAATGTCAGTAATCTGCACATGTAATAAGATGGAGACCATATCTAGGAGTGTAGAGAGACGGAAGGTCTGTTCAGACATTAATGGGCTACCTCGTGCATTTATTTACGACCTGTGTTGAGATTAACCCTCTAAACGCTACTGTCCAACACAAATCTGGTTCATTCTGTTTGAAGGGACACACCCATGGCCCCGCCCGACCCTTCTCTCCTCTATCCCCAGCCCCACCAATGACTGCGGGGCGCGGGGCGCGGGGCAGCGGGGGACTGGGCTCCCAACAGGGGATTCCAGTGGGCTAATCTGTCTGGAATGCTGGTCCGGTCTAGATCCTTTTGTGCTGGACTGTTTGGGCGTTTACCTTCGTGAGGAATGAAGAGGCTTCAACAGGAACATAGCTACTGAGCATAGAGTGAAATGTCACATGTTCTGTCTGTGGCTCAATCTTGATAGAGGTACTCTGAGACCTGCTAGCTGTCAATATATCTCCCTGTCTTTACACCAAATGGAAGGTGGTAAAGAGCATCACACATGATACTGTATGCAGTGATGTAATGAGATAAGCGTCTATGTAAATTTATTTGACTGTAATTCTAAGATATTATCTTACATTTACATATATACTGTATATACCAGGGCCCTTTGGGCAATCCCTCTTCATGCTAAGCCTGCCTTTGACCTTTTTACTCAAACATTTTGACCAAACAGGCTTTCTCTTGCAAACCTACATCTACAGTATCTGATGCATTAAGTGTGTAAACACACAGGTTACACGTGTTCTTAATTACAGCAGGAACCATGTGTGTGTGAGCAAGAGAGAGAGGGAAGTGTTTGCTCATCTAAGGACTTGTTTACTCTGTGATAGGAGGAGGAGGGACATTCCCCAGTCACTTGTGCTGAACAATGAACGGCTTCATCCCCAGAGGGGATTGCTGATCCTAAGATCTGCTCTCAGAAAATGTACCGCAAAGCACTACCTCGGGCGGAAAACGCCGGAATAAGTATCTCATTAGACTGCACAACAGCATTGCCTTGATAACAGGAGAGGGCAGGAGAGCACATATATTATATATACGTATTTACCTACGTGTGCGCTGCCACATGGGTGGCAGTGAAAGTCAGGGGCCTCGACGGACCAGACCCGGGCAGTAGAAGCTGGCTCTGGGGACGTGGAACGTCACCTCGCTGTGGGGGAAGGAGCCAGAACTTGTGCGGGAGGTAGAGCGCTACCAT
>JAODTR010004734.1:0-11848 GCA_025399935.1 Amblyopsis rosae | reverse complement strand
TGGACACTTTGATTGACATGTCAAATAGCATATACCTCCTGTATTACCCAATATGAATGTGTGTTGAATGAATAGCCCCTCACCCTCTTCTTATAAACAGAGCCAATTGCATCTCATTGTGTTGATGACTGTGTAGGGCAGGCAATTACATTTAAAACATGTGGGTTTATATGGAGACAGAAGGGACTAATGCATGTGAAAAAACGAATACTTGAATCCCAATATTTAACTTGAATACACACACAACGAACGAATACCCGAGTAATTGAATATTTGGGGCCAGCCCTAAGGTCTGCCTCCCTTGAATTTAACCTTGCCCCCCTCTGCCACCCCATGAAACATTTTCTAGAATCGCCACTGACGGAGGTGTCTCAACCTGCACATGAAGATGCACCAGCAGGAACGCCCGCCTGACGGAGGTGAAAACTTGTTAGAAATGCCATAGATGTCTGTGAGCCACTCTGGTTATGTGTGGCGGTTTGGCTGTCCAGCTACTAGATACTATTGGGGTATTGTGGGGTATTCACAGCTGGGTATCTGGGCATTTGAACCTGGACTGGGACACAACCACCACCACCAGTTTGCACATGGCCTGGACCGGATCCCACGCATCAACATGTTATGCTGTGTGTATACTGTACAAGCATTTCAATAAAACAAGCCTTTAGTACATAGTATATTTTGCTTTACTTGATCGTATAGTTTTGACACACTAAAACAAAATTAACAAAATAAAATACTAATAATGAATAATGTAATAACTAAACCTAAACCTTTTATTAATAAATATATCTCTGTAGAATATTTGTACTACAGTATACTGTATACTTAAGCCGTGATCCAGTTTGAAAACATACATGCGTTCGGTTCCACACATGAACACATTAAAAATATAATAGTAACACTATTGTACCCTTTGTGCAATTTCATATTGCAAGATCTATATAAATGCAGGTCATTTCCATCTGAGCCACTAACATCACTTTCTACACTGAGATATAGGATGGTGAACCACATACTGGACAGTTCTGTCCTCATACTACATGCATTAGCCAGAGCACCTGTGAGGCTAATCACGTGACCTTCCTTGGGACCTCAGTATGAGATAAACACACGCAGTAATTTCAATAATTCAATTGACAAAATAAAACCCATATATACTGGATTAATTACACACAAAGTGAAATAGTTCACGCCTGTATTTGTTTAATAAAAATTTCTGCAATTATTGCAGGTGGTGGTCTGACATATCCATTGAGTGTACCTGATGTTACAATCGTATCTTGAATTATTTTATATAAATCAAATTGTAAGATTTATAGCTTTCTAACGGTATATAGCATGAAGAACTTTTAAGTTAAACATGTCAACAACACAACTTCCCCAACCAAGATGGTGAACGGCCATCGGAGTTTGAAATATTTAAATCTTAATGACTATGTCGCTCATGAAAACCTCAAATTCAGTATCAGAAAATTATAACATTTTTAAATAGTGCAAAATTAAAGACTTAAATGGTCTCTCATTCCAGTTCACTAGGCTTCGCAATCATGGGGAAGACTGTTGACTTGACAGTTGTGCAGAAGAGAGACCGACCGTCATCGACACCTAGCCTGGTGTAACCATATTCACTTTGTGAATAAGGTCTATCCATGCTCCATTGGGAAGTGTTCGCAGTCGTATCCTCCTACTGGGCGTAGACCTCTGGTTAAAGTTGAAACTATTGTACAGCGCTGAACTAATCGGCGTTGCTGCAACAGTTGTGATCGCCGCATCTAGTTCTACCACCATTTCTAAACACGCTTGACTTCAACGTCATCTCAATAACCCATGCTGATTAAGCCGCCATAAGGGTGGCTGTGCGAACGCTAATGTGAACAGTATTTATGTACTGTAATCTCAGCAAAAATAAATTGATCTGAGAGCAATAGTAGGTTGGAGACAGGCCTCCACTGTTTCTTGTTATGAAAGAATATGTTGAATATTTAGAGGTCTGAGGTTTATTTTAAGCCACTGATAGTTACTCAAAAGACAGTTTATTCACTCTGGAACTTATCCTGTCTAATGGGATGAAATACATAGTCCTGTTAATGAACAACAAAATCAAGGAATCCAATGTTATTCTGGAATGAAACAAACAGCCTACATTCCAGTCCAGTAGGCGGCGCACCTCTTAGCTCCTTCTTGCATCTACTCAACTGCCGCCTTCACGCTGTTACGGAGGCACGTCACATCCTCCTGTACAACAACATGGCGCTGCGGTGCCGTGAGAGGCATCGGGAGAAGGCAGAGCATGAATCCAGCAACGTGGGAGACACTACGGCCGCCATACGCGAACGCATTGGCGCCGCCGCGGCGGAGGTGCTGGCGCTCGTCAGAGACGCCGAGGGCGGGGGCGCAGTGCTCGACCTCCCGGCGCTGGTGAACCAGCGGCTGACGGTGGCCGCGGAGCACATCTGCCAGCTGGTGCACGCAGCCGTGGCGCGCTACGAGGAGCGGGTCCGGCGTCAGGAGCGACTCCTCGACCTGGTCTACCAGCCGCAGACGAAGCTGTGCTGGACAGGTTGGTGGCGATGCGCGACTCCGCACGACGAGGGGTCTTCTCTACAAACCCAATTCAGAAAAAGTTGGCCCAGTATATATGGAAAATAAATGAAAGCACAAAGAGTGATTTGCAAGTTAAATTCACCCTGTAGGCAACTATATTGGAAAACACTAGTACAAGACATTGTTTTACATTGTGAATCTAATTGTCTTGTGAAAATATTGGCTACCTGAATTGTAACAAGTTAGGACAGTTGAGTGTTTTCCCGCTGTATGACATCATATTTCAATGTATTTGGCACTGATAGGCTAGACCATACTGTCCCTACATTTTCAATTTATGAAACGGGACAAAAACATTTTCACAATATATTAATTTAAATGGATGTTAATATCTAAAGTAGTCTACATACGTTTCACGTCAGTGTCCTTGCTACTTTTCCAGTTGGAGGAAAGGAGTCTAGGTTAGCCAATCAAAGCTACAAATGTTTTCTTTTAAAAGACGTAGCTGTATCTGTAGCTCATCTTACGACCCTTTCTCCTGAAAATATGAAGGGTGCTGTTGACGTAACATAGCGCTTTTCCTATGGCAGATTTTCTGACCAATCATATTGACACATATCAAAATAGAATGCGGATTCAAAGATAAACCCCTTTTTTCCGCTGGGAGAAAGGATGAGGTAGCCTGTAAAACCACACACACACAGCCTGGCTACACAGCCTCACAGACACACAAATGGCGAGCCTCTACTGTATCGTAAACCCGGTTGCAGTAGTAGTAGGACTATGATATAACGGATCTGAAGGGTTGCCATGTTTATGCACTGCACGCCACTGCTAGACTCGATACATTTTGACAGAGCTCTATTTTGACCAAGTGAAAGCCACACCGATGTCTGACAGACTGCAGAGTGCCACTGTATTATGTAGCTGCAGTGTTGGTTGGTCAAGGTAGAGAGGCTTGTGGTAGCTGTTGGCCCCATCTCCATCAAAGCTGGTTGAGCCACTCGATGCACGTGGCCTGAACCACATTCTACGTTTCCTATGAATCGTTCGTCGTCTTTTAATTTGTCGTGTTTATTCACTGTTGTTTACTAGCTGTCAATAATTGTTTTGCAACTTCCTCATTCCTGTTCAGATTGTCATGCAAACTCATAAGGTATCTGAAATTGCCTCCTTGATCAAGCGTGCGCCCGTGCGTGGAACGACCGATATATTAACTAGCTTGTCGCCAGACGAGTCCGAGTCGCTATTCCACGCCACGTTGTGGCTCTAACTTTAGATAACTTTAGGCCTCTTGCTCAAGGACGCTTGATGGTAGGCTGATTCAGGGGCTCGAATCCACAACCTTCCGTCTGAGAGTTAGCACACTCAGACCACCAGACTCTGTACATGTGAACCTCTGGCCATTTGTTTTTAATCCCCCCTCTTCTCTTCGCTTCTAGAGCCGGCGGGAGTAACCCACGGTGACCACCAGGGGGACCCTTCTGTGTCTCTTCCTGCCAGTGACCCTGTTGCTCTGGAAACGGCCCCATCGCTAGGGCAACACGAGGAGGCAGTGGTGGTGTTGGCTACACAGGAGGAGGAAGATGATGATGTGGTGGAGAGAGAGGCTGAGGAGGCGGAGAAGGAGTCTGAGGAAGAGCAAGATGTGGAGATGGAGGAGGAGGATGATGAGTGGAGACCAGGGTGTCCCATCTGCAGGGATCGCAGGTCCCCCTCCGCCTCCTCACGGACACTTGGCGGCCCCCGCGACTACGCCACCGCCGTCAGGGGGACCCAGCAGGCGGAGCCGGCCCACCGCTGCAAGGTGTGCAGGGAGGCCTTCCGGCGGGTCAACCTGTTCCTGGAGCACGCCCAGACGCACCTGGAGGACCCGAGCTCCGGCTGCTGCCCGTTTTGCGGAGCTTGGTGCCCGTCCGGCGGCGATCTGCGCGCCCACTTCAAGACCCACGTCAGCTCCTCACACATCTGCGACGTCTGCGGCAAGGGCTTCTCGTCTCGCTGCGCGCTGAAGCTGCACCGTGTGGTCCACACGGGCGAGCGGCCCTTCACCTGCGACGTCTGCGGCAAGACGTTCAAACAGCAGGGCGGCCTGAGCTTGCACCATGTGGTCCACACGGGCGAGAGGCCCTTTGCCTGCGACATGTGCGGCAAGACCTTCCGGCAGAAGATCAACTTGGACACACACATTCGCTTCCACAACAAGGAGCGGCCCTACCTGTGCCAGGTGTGCGGCAAGAGTTTTGTGCAGAGCGTGGACCTCAAGAGGCACATGTTGACCCACACAGGGGAGCAGCCGTATGGATGCAGGCAGTGTGGCAGACGCTTCCAGGCCCGGAGGTGTCTCAACCTGCACATGAAGAAGCACCAGCAGGAACGACCGCCCGACGAAGATGAGAGCGCCAGCCATCACAATGAGGACTTCACACAGCTGTAGATCGTTTTGATGGGGGGAGGGGGGTGGGTGCATGTTCTTTGTTTAATTCCATTAAAGGTGATTGGCATCAGCTTTATGTTATATTCAGTACATTGTGTGCAGACTGTCCTGTTCCAGGAGCGCAAGGTTGGAGTTGGAGCTATACGTTAGTGTAACTTGTTATAAATGAGAAACATATTGTTAACTTTGAGTTATTGCACAATGGAACATTGTGTGTAAAACTGCCTTTTGCTGAGGGGATAAAAACAAGTAACTGCTAATTTTAGTGTAGCAGTAGCTAGCTACAGATGACGATAGATTTTCTATTTTCTGTTAGTAGGGTGGATTAGTATATCATATACAGTTATCCTTGTATGCCTTTTAAGGTATCCTTGCATGCCTTTTAAGGTATAGTCAGCTATTGTAAGATAATTGTAAGCGAACACACTTTTTGTCAAATTCACCAAATATCTCCTTGCATTACGCTAGCTTACCATTTTCTGTGCGTGCTGAATATACCTACTGCCCTGTCTCTGTAAATAGGAAGCAACAAAATGAGAAACTCCGCTCACAACAACCCTAGGTGTCTTAATGCGTATACAATGTGTAGGGCGCAGCTTTTGTGTAAGTGTTTTGAGCTTAAAGTTCTCAAGTGACAGACCCTGCCTTTACATAGTTTTGAGTTAAACAGGATGTGGTTTGCTTTACATGTTGCTAAATGATATTGTTTAAACATACGTTTTCTACCCTGATTCATTTCCATGTATTAGTTATGTAATCTAAAATGTATAGTTTAATATAATGTAGGCTATTGTTACTAGTCACCACCCATTGTCAAGTTTTTCATGGGTGCAATCGCAACTCACATACCGAACTCCGCTCTGCTGCTCATCCAAATGCATGTTCCTACAATTCCTGTCACCATTTAAAAGGCAAATAATCAGGCTGTCAATTGTATAAGATTCATTGCCAAGAAGCATTGTTACAACAAATAAAGAATCTACCGAACACAAATTTATTTCATAATAGCATGGGTGAAGGAAAGTTGAAACCCTATGAGGAATGACTTGGTGTGCGTTTGTTGGAAGTCGTGTACATTCCCGTCCAGGAGAGGGCCACAGTGAGTGTTTATTCCAATCAGCTTTCACTTCCCTTCAGACAAACACGTTGATTACCAAGTTTTCTGTTGTTGATAAACGGCAATCGCGGGTACCTCGAATGGAAGATGTGGTCGAAGCGGCATATCGCGGCCGATGTCCAGTCATTGAGGACGTCAGTAGAAAAGCATCTAAGTGAAACTGGAAAACAGATCTTGGTTGTCTTGGAGAAGCGGACCTGTCGGTGTAACATGCGGGTGGTCAAGCGGTGCGTGGAGCAGCGACTGACCGCCGCCGCGGAGCAAATGATCGGCCTGTTCGAGAGAACGATGGCCGGCTGTTTCACCGAGCTGGACCGGCAGAACAGACTTCTGGATGCCCTCCTTAACCCAGAAATAAAGCTACGCAGAGCAGGTTTGTTTTGTATATGGTTAAAATAAATCGGTTTTACCAGCCGAATTCTTAGACTGGACGCCGGTGTGTTTTACAGTTGAGGGAAACGTTTCTGTAGGCTTGCAGTTTAAGTCCGATTGCACCGATTAAGTCGCATTGCTAGACAGATACGGTACACGTTATCAGAAACGGTCACCTGTAGTTTGGTTAGTCAGTCTAATAGCCTAGCTAGCACTATATGTCATCAACCTCTAACATTTTGTTTTGAGTGATGAAACACCTCCTAAGGAAGGTCCCCAGGGGGCACCCTTACCAGATGCCCGTGCCACCTCAACAGGCTCCTTTCGACGCAAAGGAGCAGCGGCTCTACTCCGAGTTCCTCACGCATAGCCGAGCTTCTCACCCTATCTCTAAGGGAGAAGCCAGCCACCCTCCTGAGGAAACCCATTTCGGCCGCTTGTACCCGTGATCTTGTTCTTTCGGCCATGACCCACCCTCCCTGACCATAGGTGAGGGTAGGAACGAAAATTGCCTTCCGGCTCAGCTCTCTTTTCGTCACAACGGTGAGGTAAAGCGATTGCAATACCAATCCCACTTCTCCGATTCTCCGGCTAATCTCCCGCTCCATAGTCCCCTCACTCGCGAACAAGACCCCGAGATACTCCTTCACTTGGGGTAAGGACTCATTCCCTACCCGGAGTAGGCAATCTGTGTTCGCGATACAGTATTTTACTACATCGCGTGTAGAACATGGAGTATATTCAATGTATCGTCCAACCCTGACTCCAGTGTTAAAACGTTGGACAAAAAAACATGTTTAATAAACTTGAATTTGTATCACATTTATATATATACAGTCTATGGTGACGTCACAGAGGGTCCATTTATATATACAGTCTATGGAATGACCCTGCCTTTAACGCTTTCTGCGATATCTATCTTCAGATGCTGCACAGCTCACAGGAGTTAAGGGAAATGCCCGTGGTGAATTCCCACTGGCCACTGACGGCGCCTGCCTGACGGAGTTGATCGGCGGCAGCTGCCCTGTTGCACATGGTGACGGCAACGACGACGACGACAATGACAGCGAAGACAATGGCACATGGGTGGCCCCAGTGCGCTCCGACGGAGAGGGAGACCTGGGGGAGACCAACAGCACTGCCGGCCCTAAGGCAGAGGCTCGCTCGGAGAAGGCGAAGCAGCAGACATCGCCTCCTCTGGACGATGGCGAGAAGGGGAATTGCAGCTTGTGCGGCAAGACCTTCAGCAACATGGAGACGCACATGCGCAGCCACACGGGCGACAGGCCCTACCGCTGTGCAGTCTGCGGCAGCCGCTTCGCGCGGCCCGGCTCACTACGGCGCCACCAGAGGATCCACGCCCGGGACGAGGGGCGCTCCGCCGGCCAGCAGGGGGAGGAGGAGGCGCCCGACTTCCACCGCTGCCACGTGTGCGGGGAGACCTACAGCTGGGGCGCCCTGCTGCGCCACGCCGTCAGCCACCGCGTCGACGGCGAGCAGCCGTGTGGCGTGTGCGGCCTGCTGCAGGCGGGCGCGGCCGCGCTGAAGAACCACCTGCGGGTGCACCGGCGGGGCGCGCCCGGCCGCTGCCAGGTGTGCCGCCGGGCCTTCAGCAACCTGCGGGCGCACATGCGGCGCCACAAGGGGGCGATGCCGTACGGCTGCAACGTCTGCGGCAAGCACTTCCCGCGGCCCAACACGCTGCGGCGGCACGTGCGCACACTGCACGGCGGGCAGCGGCCGTTCACGTGCGCGCGCTGCGGGGAGGCCTTCGCCGAGCTCTGCGCCCTGACGGAGCATGCCAGCACGCACCCGCCGGAGCCCCCCCCGCCGGCCCTGCAGACAGAGGTGGAGCAGGGGGAGGGGGAGGGGGTCGGGGCGGCAAACACCTGCCAGGTGTGCGGCGTGGGGTTCCGGTGGGACAGCGGCTTGCGGCGGCACGCGGAGACGCACACCGCCGGCCCCGATGGCCCCCGCCGCTGCGGGGTGTGCGCGCTGCGCCTGGCGTCCCCGGACGAGCTGCGTGAGCACCTGCGCGAGCACGGCACCCCGGCGGGCACGCTGTGCCCCGTGTGCGGCAAGACCTTCCGCAACGTGGAGACGCACATGCGCCGCCACACGGGGGCGATGCCGTACATCTGCCGGACGTGCGGCAAGCGCTTCCCGCGGCCCGGCGCGCTGCGGCGGCACGGATACCTGCACACGGGGGAGCGGCCGTTCGTCTGCCACGTCTGCGGCCGGGCCTTCGCCGACAGCAGCGGGCTGACGGCGCACCTGCGTAGCCATGGCGACGGGGAGCAAATGGGCCGCGTCTCCTGCCCCGAGTGCGGCAAGAGCCTGAGGAACGCGCAGGTGCTGCTGGTGCACCAGCGTATCCACACGGGCGAGCGGCCCTTCACCTGCCACTGCGGCCGGGCCTTCCGCCAGCCGGCCAACCTCAGCGCCCACGCGCTCACGCACACCAGCGCGCGCCCGCACGCGTGCACGCTCTGCGGCAAGAGCTTCCGCACCAAGGGCTACCTGGACACGCACCTGCGCTTCCACCGGGAGGAGCGGCGGCACGCGTGCGCCGAGTGCGGCAAGGCCTTTGTGACGAGCACCGACCTGCGCAAGCACGGGCTCACGCACACGGGCGAGAGGCCCTACGAGTGCGCGCACTGCGGCAAGCGCTACCAGGAGAAGCGGAGCAGGGACACGCACGTAAAAACCGTGCACTCCGGCGAGGGGGTCGCCGCGGAGACGGAGCCTGGAGACTTCCTACAGCTGTAGTTTTGTAGCGGAGGGGGTCGCCGCGGAGACGGAGCCTAGAGACTTCCTGCAGCGGAGGGGGTCTCACCTGCCCTCAACATCATGTGGTAAGGATGGTCACAAGTAGGGCCAGGCGTGCCAGGAATCGAACCCTCAACCTTGACAGGTGGGAGACCACCCCCCAACCACTAGACTATCCTGCCATTTGTTTGTTTAAATGACAGTTGTTTTCCAGACACAAATTACTTTCTTTTTTTTTACTTGGCTCCATGACAGGAATGTAAGACAAACCCTTTTATATAATTTGCTAAACTGATAACTAATACATAACATGGTGCATGTCCAAATGACAAGTTCAATAAAAGCGCTTCATGCAATCGCAAAGTGTGCATTTGTAGTTTTTTTATTTACTTGGATATTGTTCTTCAGCGGAGCTTTTCAGGTTAAATGACATGAATAAATCAAATGTTTCACAGAATGGGTTTTAAGCACCTTGACTTGAGCAAGACACCTAACCCTAACTGCTTCCGGTGGTCAGGTGCATGGCTGACGTGTATGAGTGTGTGTGTGTGGATGGGTGAATTTGAGACAGATAATGTGAAGTGCTGCTATAAATGCAGTCCATTTACAATAATTATCTTCCTATACAAGACTCCCTGTTTTTTATTAGAGCACGTCTACATCTCTGGGAATATAATGTGTATGACTTTCTGCCAGTAGGTGTCTCACCACCCAAGAACATACCTGGACAAACTTAGCGGGCAGCAAACACACACCGCACATGCACACGGCGCCATTACGTTTAGAATATTAAGCAGCTCGCATTTAAATGTGAATAAAGTTATATGGAAATCACGTGCATCAATGTGTGTTATATTTTAAAAGCGCAATTGCAAATTAGACGGTTTCAACACTACATGATTTGCTGTTTGTGGTGGAAAAAATGGAGACTGATTAACCATCCGCAATAAAAGCGACCTGTAGATCGAGATCTAATGGCTTCACAGAGCTGAAGAAACAGCTTTATTTTTCCACTAGGGGGCAGCATCGTCTTGTAGTCAGCAGAAACTCATGTAGTAACTCATCTATTATTGATAACTGTTATTATACGTAATATTTGATTTCCTCATACAATATTATGCTTGCCCACACCATAACCCCACCACCATGTAGCACTCTTCACAACAGTATACATCAGTAAACAACAGTAAACTGCTTGTCCACACAAAGCTGCAGTCTTCTACTGTGTCTGCCTGCTAAAGTGTAAACCTTGAATGGGACACTATTCAATGTACAGTCAAGTTGGTTATATGATGACAAACTACAATATTAATAGCGCCTTTACCTAGGCAACATGTTAAGGGCCTCTATGGCTGGGGGTACTAGACACTGACATGCGCTTTCTTTGTGCAGAAATACTCTTCGGTTCTGCAAACCAACTGTTGCATCAGCTATCTTGGTGACTGGTCTCCGTTTGCTGGCAGATGAAGAAGCCAGATATGGAAGGCTGGCATGCTTACTCTTAGTGTGTGGTTGTGAGGCCAGCTGGATATAGAGTCAACTTCTCAGAAGAGATGTGACTTATAATAGTGAAATGAACCTTCAATTGCAAGGCAACAGATAGAGTGGACAATCCTGCAGTCAGCACGTCAAATGCATGCTCACTCAAGACGTCAAGACTACTGTGTATCTGTGTGTATTCTGATGAAGCTGTACACTTTAGAGTGGCCTTTTATTGTAACCAGTCCAAGGCACACCTGTGCAATAATCTTGCTATTTAAAGGTAAAGTCAGCGATTGTAAGATAATACACTTGTCAAATTAAGTGATAATCTGCTCACAGTCCACTAGATGCCCATTCTGTTTGCGTGCTGAAATTATAATCTGTTATTTCTACACAAGCCTGGCTCTGTAAATAGAATCACAAAGCTTTCTCCGTCATATTCTGTAAACATGTACAGTATCTGATAGATTAGATTGTCATCAAAAAACAGGAAGAATATGAAAATAGAATAAAAAGAACATATGTGTGCCTGCTCACACACACAGCAGGTCAAACTTCAGACGTTCATAATGGAAGAAGATATTTATGCAATTGACGGTGAGCTAAAATTATTTTCAAGAATATATTTAGTTTGTGGGTCAAGGATCAAAGAGAACCACTGGCATACGTTTTATATATAATTGTCTGCATATAGACTGCTTTAATTAACCTAAATTATATTTGGATTTGCCATGTTTCAGATCACCTATCAATCAATTATTTGATGGTGTTTACTGTTCAAACAGTTTGAGATCCACATGCATACATGTCAGTGTCATGTGCATTATAGTTTTGTAGAAGTAGACTTGTGCCTGAAGGAGATATAATATCTTGATGTCTTTCCAGAGGTCAAGGTGTCTGCTCCTCCACCCAGGGCTTTTGGAGGAGTTTGTCCAAACAGAACATTCCAGATCATCCAGACTATTCTCTGTCTCACCCTGCTCTCCGTGTGGGCTGCTCTGGTTACTATACGTAAGTTAGATTTAAACACTACAGAACATTACACATACTGGGAAGATGTTAAATGTCCTCTATACTGTACGATATTTTGAATATTAATAACTCCTTGGAACCAAGGAAAAAAT
>JAODTR010004733.1:0-11850 GCA_025399935.1 Amblyopsis rosae | reverse complement strand
CTGCTGCCCCCGCGACCCGACTCTGGATAAGCGGATGAGGATGGATGGATGGATGGATATATATATATATATATATAATGAATGCTGTAAAAATATGAATGCACTATTATTATTATTATTATTAATACAATATTAATTAACAGCAAGTCCTTTGATGTCAACGATGTGCAAAGAGGCCTTCTGTTCAGAAACCTGTCTCAGACTGTCTCTGGAGAAAACTCCAGTCACAGCCAACATGTGATAGTGTGCCTAAACAGATTGCATACCATATCCACATGCAGACATTGTTGTCCCAGATCAACCTCATATACACAGCTCGGAAATAGAAAGAAACGTTTACTGAGCAACATGTTGGCTAGGAATACAACTGCCAGATTGAGGGCTATAATTTTCAACTCGTGCATCTACAGTATGTGGTAATAATAGGTTCAGCTCTAATTGGTTAATTGGTAAAAGCAGAAAACAAAACATTTGATGTAAAAAGCTAAATTTCATTCCATTCATCTAATCTAAATGGACGGCAATTGGATGGCACTTCAGACAAAAGCATCTATAAATTGAACATTATCCATGCTTTTAATAGCTGGAAAATGCTATCTTAGTCCATTTGTTACCATTGTTTGTCACAATTGTTTGTCTGATTACTTAAATATGCAATTATGGTATCATATAAAGGTTTATGATCACATTGTTAAATTTAAGCATCCACAATCTTCCACTATCATAATTCATTTTGTAATAGCTAGTTTTACATATACTGTATATACTGTATATTATTATTATTTTACACCACCACATTGGGTACTACAGTACATTGGGTACAATGAAAATGTCAAATTTAAATGTCAAATCTGTATATTTATTTTTTAAACAATAAAGCCACGTGTGTGTGTGTGTGTGTGTGTGTGTGTGTGTGTGTGTGTGTGTGTGTGTGTGTGTATATGCGTCTTTACACCCCTTTAGGTTTCCATACAACAACTGTACGAGCGTGCATGTGCAGAGGGTGTTCACACAACCACTGGTTCAGAAAATGAGTGCGTCTGACCTCTGTCTCTCCTGGCGGCGTGTGGATGCTACATGGCCTATAAACTGCAACAATGGAGCCTGTGGCTGCCAGGTAAACAGAGAGACACTGGGAAAGGTCACCCCATACGGGGCCAAACAAGATTAAAAATGTATCACGGGACTCCGGTGAGGCTTTGTACCCTCCTGAAGAGAAGAACGATTCCACCACAAGCCAACCGTGGGAGAAGGGGAAAGGGAAATGTTAAAAGCCTGGCATTTTTGCTTTCTAAATATCTCGACCATTAAAATAGTCTTTGGGCATATAGGTGCTTTAACAGTGTGGTTCTCAGCGGGTGCAGCAGGTAATTGGTTTAGCGCTTGCAGAACATGGCAGCTGTAAAACCAAGGTGAACAGGTGATCACTGTAGTGTAAGCTAATTTGCCACAACAGCATAAGGTTCATTCCACATCTACATTGGAACAAAATGCTACTGTATGTCTGTTATAGTTAACCATGGGCAACACACAAGTGCTGTCCTCATTGCAAGTAGCCCAAATAACCAGGACTAAAGTATTCTAATGACTAAGATCAAATGACATCTACTTAAGCAAAATTAACACCAATGTCCTAATTTCTATTTAATTCAATAAGAAAGTATTTGTTTATTTCAGAACTTGCTGGCTTATGAACCAACATATTTTCAAATAATTATTCCAAGTGGTCTGACATAAGTTTGAGGCACCTATATCTACATCCCATGAACCAGGTAAGAACAAGATGTCCAACCTTCACATCTGGAATGTTCTTGCCCTTACTCTTGACAGATACAGTATGGGTTATCTCACCCAGTGTTACATACACCATGTACTGTGCTTGTACTACAATGTGTATCTCATGTTCTGTAAGCATCTGTAAATATCTGTCTGTGCATGTGATAATGAGAACGTTTGGGAATGTTTCACTGTTTGTATTTGTGTATGTGTGTGTGTGTGTGTGTGTGTGTGTGTGTGTGTGTGTGTGTGTGTGTGTGTGTGTGTGTGGATACTGCATATCCATCTGTATGTATGGGTCCCCAGACTGCAAGCCATTTTACTATCTAAATCGGCTCAGGCAGCACTGGGCTGGAACCAATCACACAAACCAGCCATGATAGGAATCCAGAGGGACGTCGACAACTAAATTCCACAGCTATCCCATTTGAAATGTGACTATTCTTCACTTTACTGTATATGCACATTAATATGACTAATATGACCATCCACCAAAAGGCAAACATCTAATTCGCTCACCGACACAGGCACCTGAATGCGTACCGAAGGAAGGTACTCACAAAGAACTGGGTAGCTAACAGTGTGTTCATCCAGATTACAAAAGAATAGCTTGTGTATTACAATTATACAATAATTACTAATTTCTGTACAGTATAATATTACAGCGCCATTAACATTAATACCTTTTACATAAACAAACATAACTTTCAGCACACAGTTGAAAATAGCAACTTATAAATAAGAGTTTTGTTACACTAAAATATAGTTTGAAAGCCAGCTGAAACAAAAAAAAAAGATTTGTTCAGGTGACGCTCAAATCTTTTCTCTTTCACACAAGCACGATTAAACAGCCGGTAGTCAGCTTACTTTAACAGCCAGACATAACAAATTAGCCTGCCCAAAAGTCTCTCCACATCCTTTCATTGCGGCATGTATAATTCAAATTATCGCTAGCGTGCATTCAAAATGAAGCAGCCTTATTAGTGGTTTCGCTTCGAAAGCTGTTGGGAGGCGTTTGCAGTGAAACCTTTCATTTCTTATCACAGTAAACACCTGCAAAACTAATATTTAGCTCCAAGGTAGCGCAACCCCATCCCATATTAGCGGTGTTGTCACCAGCACAGCTTTGTCTGCAGACACTTTGGGCAGAATTGAGTGGAGGAGGACGTCTCTCATAAATACTGCATTGTTTGCCTTATTTCCAGTCGATGATTAAAGATGGAAATATCACAGAGCAGTTGTGCTGCTAAATGTTTCATCCGGCATGAATTAAGCATGTGAGGATCCCCTAGGAACTACAGAGACAGAAAGAAAGAAAAAGGTAAAGGTCATTGAACAGTAAAGAATATCACTGACAGAGAGAGAGAGAGAGAGAGAGAGAGAGAGAGAGAGAGAGAGAGAGAGAGAGAGAGCGTGTGTGTATACATGGCTGCACCTCCCCAGCTAACAAGATTCCAGGAAAGTCATGACTCACTGATTCTTGAGAGATGTCTGTGCCACCATGAAGGGAACATAAAATAAAAAAAGATAATTCTGTCTATTTTCCATCTAAACCTCATCTTTCCTCATCCTACCAGTTGGTTCAAAATAAAATCTCATCAGCGGCTTCAATATATTTGTACGGATGTATTTTGGCAGTGCAGAATAGTCTCCAATGCCTTACTTGTACTCCAAAAATCGTCAAATTGCAGAAATACTTTGCTGCTTTTCAAAATCAAATCTTTAAGTGATTAAGTGATATTTTGTGATAGGAAAGATTTGTGTAATTTTACAATATATAAAAATGTGTTGGCAACCAAAAATGGACAGAATTACCTATTAAAAGACAGAAAGAGACACAACAGATGTACATACAGAAAGAATCACGTACACACAGACACGTACACACTCAGGGAAACAAAAACTCACAGCGCACAAGTTCACCACGGCATCAACGAAGCTGATGATCTTAAAATGTAATCCATCCTAAATAGCAGCTTTGCTGTCATCTTCAAACTCATTTCAAGGCTTGTGGTTCAGTCACATTTACGTGAGGCTCAAAATCCATTTGAGCTCCCTAATTCAAATCAATAATGGAAACTTGCAAAAACATCTCCCAAGAAAGAGGCAAGAGAGGCAGAGAGTAAGTGTGGAATCAAGATTTAAAAAAAGTAACTTCACCCATTAATATTTGTAATTGGATCCAACAAACTATACTCCCACTTCACTGTTTATCATTGGTCTGAGACAATGAAAAATCGGCCTCAGGAGATCCGGTTCCTGCCAGTTTGAATGAGACACAGTGACGTATATGATTCTGTAGTGTCGGGACATTTTCTTCCTTCTAATCCAAACCAAAACCTAGAAGAATGACCTAGGAACTTAAAGTAGGCATAGTAGTGTGCATTATTGGAATTAAAGGTCCCTATTGTAAAATTGTCAGTTGTGATGTCTAAAGAGACCTGAAAGGGCTAGACTAATTATGAAATCTGTATAAATCTAGACAAAATTCCTTTCCAAATCCAGTAAAACAAGCCACTTCTAGCAACAGGTGTGATATCATTTCTGGATTGTAACCAATAACCTTGGACATATCCAGCCACCCCTCTCATACAGCCAATGAAGTTAGGTAAAAAATTAATAACTAAACCAACTAAAAAGAAGTATTCAGCTTGAAGAGTTAAATGTTTGTCCAAAATGATTGAATAGAATGGCATGGGTCCTTAACGTCAGTACATGTTTCGTTTGTCCTGTTACACTATGTACTAGTTAAAGTGGGACCTATTTCAGTAAAGTGGGTTTATCCGTCAACCATCTGTCTAAGAGAGAATATATATCCACTTGAGGCAGAGGAGGACTCCGGAGACCGGAGACCGGGATGAGTGTTGGCTGTAATGGCTTCATTAAGGAGCTTGCTAGATACTTGCTAGCTTGCCTTCTGGGAGAGAGTTTCACTTCGAGTGACCATGGTGTGCTTTGTGGCCAGTACGTGTGCACGAAAAGTGCATCCAGCAGGTTAGCAGTCAAATTACATTTCGATGGGGCTTACATTTGATTGTGTTACATTATAATTAAATTACTGAGCTTCTCCTTGTGGGACAAATACATTAACAGTAGAAAAAAGAAGCAACGGCAATATAGTATACTGTATATGAGCGCAATAAATTAAAACATGACCAACCTATAGCACATGTAAAAATATGTAACACTGACCTGATATCTCACAATGAAATCAAATCACACAATAACATAGATGCAATTTACCAAAGAAGGGTATTAGCCAATAATCGCCTGTTTAGAACATGCACACACAACACACACAGACACACACATGCGTGCACACACGCACGCACACACATACACACTGAGTTGCCCAATCGAAGGATGCTCGGCTCCTTACAGTAGATTAATTTAACACACGCAGCCAAACTTGTGTGGAAAGGGCAAGCAGATGAACACGGTGACATTTTGGGAAGCAGCTTGCAGTCTCTCATTCATCTCTGACACGGCGCGACTCTCTCTGTCTCTGTAAACCAACGGCGATCCCAGCAGCAGCCAGACGGTGTGACTGAGTGTCTCTCCACTAAGGCCCCTGCCGACTGCGCTCAGTGGTGGATTAATGCGGTTACCATTGAATCCCCGGGTTAGGAATCGATCTGTCCAATGCGTGGCGAGAATGCTTGACGAGGCTCTCTCTCTGTGTGTGTGTGTTCGCCGGCGAGTGAGTGAACGCGCGCACGTGTGTGCTTGTCTGGGTCGTCAGTGTGTCCGTGAAGAGGTTGCGTGTGATTGTGTGTGCTTGTGTGTGTTCAGCACAAACACGTTCCAATCTTTCTATTGTATTTGGCTATATGGGCTAGGCCCATATAGTTAGTGTTTGTGTATATTTGACTTCTGTATGTGTCTGCCTGGCTCTGTGTGTGTGCATGTGTGTAGTGTGTACAGTATGTGCTTTATATCAACAAAAGCCTAATCCAATTTCCATACAGTTTGTCATTATAATCCTCCCCATCCGGCCTTCTGACTGTGTTATCCCCTTTTGACTGACATTACAGTAACTGTATCTGCAGGCCAAGGCTTTAGCCATCACCTGTGTCCATTTGGAACAAGGGACGGAGGCTCACTTCCTCCATAGGTTTCCTCATTGCCGGATGCGCCTCTATTGAATCTAGGGCTAATTTAATTTGTAGGAGGACAGCGCTCTGGGTGGGCTAGTGTCTCCAGCCATGCAGGCCTAGGTGAGACTCAGATTAAACAGGATGGAGGAATACAGTAACAATAGCAATTCAAAACAACAGTACAACAGGCCTGCATGCCCTTTGAACCTTGAACCACCGATATTACAAAAATAAGATGGATAGATTGTGCCGTGGCGTTCTGTGTGTGTGTGCGTGCGTGTGTGTGCGTGCGTATGTGCATATGCATATGCAAACACACTGCAGTCCGGGACAGTGCGGTGTACAGTATCCCAGGCAAACAGTCATACCCTAATGGGCCAATCCATCACAGAGGGCCACATGCTGTTTCATGGTCTTACTCAAAGAGACCCACCCATGGTGAGAGGGAGGCGGATGGCCAGAGAGAACGCCATGGGACGCTACTGATTTACAGACTGGGGCCGCTAACTGCTATGTGGTGGGGAGTATGCCAGAGGTGTTTGTGCTTTTTTATATATCTGTGAGTGTGTGTGTGTAGTAGTAGTAGTAGTAGTGGTAGTGGTTAGGTAACACTTAATGCACACATTGTAAATAGCATGATAAACATTAAGAATAATTATCAGTATAAAAATCATTAGTTTGATATTTATAAATGCGGAAAAAAACAACAGGTTGCCACATGCTATTTACTGGCTTGGCGCTAAAATGTTAGCTTGGTACTGTAGCTATTGCACTTGATAAGTTGATGAAGTAATTTTAAATCTACATACAGCATCAGCAGAAATGGAAAGAATATAAATAATAATAATATAAATGGGCTTAATCTCCTGCAGCAAATCTGGATTTTTTTTATTAGATCTGCAGAGAGTACACATTTTGGCACACAGCTCCTTCCATATATACTGTAGTATAGGTGAAGAAGTGCAGAGGTCTTACATAACCTTTATTTATTTACTTATTTATTTATTTTGAAGCAGTAAGGTGGGCTTTGGTTGGTCTAATGTAGGTTGCTGTGCATTTCCCATATGGCCCTTCCAACATAGACACTGCTATATCTAGCAAGCTTCACAGGTTTGCTATTTGGACACTGACACAATTATTTTGGAAGAGAAATGACACAGTGTCAGTGTGTAGAGTGCCAGCTGCAATTGGCGAATATTTTTGAGTCTCACACTACTTTCAGCAATAAATATAAATATTAGCTTGTTCAAAAAAAGTTTACTTCACAATTAGTTGCAGCATAATAGAAAGTAATGTGGGCACAAGGCACATGGCACAAGAGCTTGACAGCTTTTAAAACATTCCTTTTATTTTTTTTTTACAGTGAACCTCCGGGAAGACTGAAACCCTGGCACGGTACCCCCACAAACCTGGGCTGTCAGCTCCGACACACGTCTCCGCACCTGGGTCCTTCCCCCCACAGCAATAGGAAGCAGTGACTCCAACCAGCACATTACAACACTGTAACACACAGACACAAGCTCGCACATGTAGGTGGTACAGGTAGGGGGCACCCACCCACACACACACACACACACACATATGCACACACACACACAGACACAAACGTTATACCTCCACAGTATGTTTCCTTTTATGTCCAAATGAGAACTATGTGCAACAGTTGGGAGTGTGACACCCTCGGTGCAGACACACAGTTAACAATACAAAGAAATGCTGATCTCTGATAATCTATATTATCATCCAGAATCTAGGTGTAACATTCATAAGACATAGAAGTGCAGATACTGACACCATATATGTTGGGTCAGCAGTGCTTGGTCCATCAAATAGTGCTCCTGTTTGTCAACGGATTGACCATACTCTGACATCACGTGGTTAGGACGTGGAAAATAACTGGAACTTACTGGACACTTACTTATAATAAAAATGTTCTAAATACAACTAACTGGAAAATAAAAAATGTAGCTTACGTTTTTGGCACTATTCTCCTTACACACGCACACTGCAAATACCGACTTCGTCTTCAGCCCTCCACATATCAATTACTCCAGTCGAGACAAGCCATTTTCTTGTTTCATTTTCTTGCTCTCAACTAAATGAATCAAATATGAGCATTCCAATAAACTACAAAAACACAATAATTCTCTCAGCGAGCACTTGATTATGTCTAAACCGCATGACACAAATGGAGGCATTAAACACCTTACAACCTATCTGCAGGTTGTAATTTGGGTGCAGTCGCTCGTATCGATATTAAGTCTGGATGCAAAACGTAAAAAAATATTCAAATGTGAGCTGAAGCGATTACGCAGGAACGCGTCGGAGAACTCGCGTGCAAAGGGCTTGTGCTATACTCAGCAGCGAGCGGCTAATTGAGAGCTATTTAGAGAAAGGAAACGCAGGAAGAGGACAAAAGGAATATGATAAATGAAAAGTAAAAAAAAATATATTATATATATATATATATATATATATTCCATTGAAATTATGTATATGTAATAATAGCAGAACTGGGATAAAAATGGATTCACTGTGGACTTGGGGCCAAGCTTGGAGCCAGTCTGAATGCCTCTCTGAGATGTAGGCCTTCAGGGTCTTTGAGGAAGAACTGTTTATGGCATGATCCTCTGCACTATTAAGTTGGAAGGCCACAAGGAGAAGGATTGTTGATATCTGCCTGGGAGTGTAGGTTAATCTTTAGGGTTTACTATATGTATGGATGTTGAATGCAGCCTGATCCATAATGTATACATTTGTAATTGTTGTCATATTGAAATTCAGTAGAGGTGATTTATACAATAGGCACTTGAAAAACCTAGGACCTCGTTTGCACAAGGGATAATGCTACAGTACTTCTGACCTAGTCTGGCTCTGTCCGACTATTGCAATTTCTTTTCGCTGAGATTATAGTTTGGAAACCCTGTTTACATTAGCGTTCACACAGCCACCCTGCTGGCAGCCCAATTAGGGTGGGTGTTGTGAGATGACGTTCAAGTCAAGCGTGTTTTGAAATGGTGACATAGCCTCCCGAACTGCTTGCCACACCGTGAGCGCGATTACTATCAACAAAACGCTACTAAGCAGCGGATCAAACAGACTCAGCAGCTCTGGCGATATCATTTCTCACGCCACGAAAACTCCTGATGGCAGCCATTTATCATTCCAATAATTAGGAGACACAAACAAACTGCGGGGGCGTTCGGATCCATCTTTCTCTCTTATGTCTCTCTCTCTCTCTCTCTCTCGCTCTCTCCCTCCCTACCTTCCTCCTATTCTTGTCACTGTCATATTTTAATCACTTCGTCTCCTTACACGTGCTATTTCTCACTTCCCCAGCCGCGTGTGCTCAATGCTCGACGGGGGGAAACTCTCCGCAAATGGCCTCCATCTTTCTGTTTGCTCTCCCTCCTCCTGCTGTCCCTCTGTTCGTCCATCCGTTTGTCCGTCTGCCTGTGTTTTGGTGTCATTACCGTGTATTGTGTTTGTTGGCTGAGAGAGGAATAGCACTGGCTGGGATAACTCACATTTTTGTGAGTTATACAGAATGGACACCAACACCTGTCTAATCAACCAGACACCTTGTTGTTTGTTGTTATTGTGTGCGTGCGTGTGTGTGTGTGTGTGTGTGCGCGTGCACAAGTGCAGCTTTCATGGCATTACTGCATGTGTGATGGCTTGTGTCTGATGCTTCTACAGTATGTCTCTGTGTGTGTGTGTGTGTGTGTGTGTGCGCATGTGCGCACATGTGGCTGTTTCTGCTTATCTCTGTGTGTGCATTGTTAGCCCACCTTGCAGATGGACATTTTTCACTGAAATGGGACTTGGTCTCCAGAGCAGCGGCGAGCTTGATGCCTGGTAAAATTCATTCAGTGGCATTATGGTCTGAGGGAAAAGCGCTGTGAACCGGTGGAGTGGATTAGCTAGTGATTCCCCTGTGCTCTCCTTTGCCTTCTCACAGCACACAGCTAATGCACGAGCAGGCACAATGGCTGCGCTTGTCCTCGTGATCGAACCAGACGCGTGTCTCACCAAATGGGACGCTGCCAGTTTGTGCTGCACTCCACACTATGGCCCCGAAGACTCTGTTTTTGCCATCGCTTTGCATCCACCTGGCAGTCAACCAAGTTAGCTAGCAGTTATCATTTAGCAGTTACAAATGCATCTGGATAGAGAAAGATGTTCAGGTCTTTTATATTTTCTGTATTTTCCGTAATGAATGAATTAATTAATGAATATGTGAGGGCCTCTTTTCACAGAATTTGCGCCTAAAAACCTGACATGTACGAACAGCGCGACTAAAACACTATTCTGCCTGCTGCAAGAATGCAGGATTGCGCTTACCAATTGCGCTTTTCATGCATATGCATTCATGGGAGGGTCAAAGGGAGATTGGGAGTATCACGCAAACAAACGGGAGATCTGCACAGAAAGAGTAATTATCTTTACTGTCGAATGTATGGAGACTGCGATGGAAATCGGAAATGTCGGTTTTGCCATTGGGGATAAAGGCTGGAACACAGGCTACTCGCTGTGTCGCCGTGCCTACTCCGTTTGCCAATCGCTGATTAGGCGATCTGCCGCGAGTTTAGGACATCCAACGTAAAATGTGTTGGCACAACGTGCGCTCCCTGGGGTCTGGCTGCGATAGGCTTGCTAATGAATGTTCATGAGATCCTGAGAGTGAAACAGAAGCAAGGGGTTGAAAGATTGTGAAGTTGTCCTTGGGCCTTAGTGGCCATGAAAGGGTTCCTATAGCCTCCGATGGCCAAAGGCAAGTGTGCACCCGGCAAGTGTTTTTCTTGAAGACGCTAGTTGCTTGCAGCTAGTTGTTGGCAAACAATCGGAGGTCAAATTTGGGACTGAGAAGCACCATGAAACTTATAGAAAATTCTTTCAGGCTGTGGCCTGGAGAGAGGGAGTGGCGGAGATAAGCCCCAGACTGTTTCCTGTTTGTCTGGGATTGATCTAATATCCTGCAAGGTGGCTGGTATTGATGGCGTATGGATGATTAGACAGCAGATTTCCAAACGGCCCAAAGCAGGGCTTGGTAACCAAATGCAAGAGCACATCCTCTTCTGCACAAATACACCCTCAGTCTCAGTCAGACTCTTGATCCAATTTAAAACTTCTTAATCTTTTTAGAAATCAATCACATTTTGAAAGAATGATTTATCTCACCAGGACACAGCCTCGTTTTTGGTGAGGTGATACAATGAGGTTTACGTTCCATGACAAACTTTCCTGTCAATGAATATATTTTTTAAACACTTTCAATAAAGTGAGGAGCTTTTTGAAAGTGTTTGGTGAATTTATACCCAATATAACCAATATCTTTGCTGTGAGCCTTGTTTAACACTTCCTACCTCCTATTCCCAAATACTTTTTTTTCTCAGAGCCTGCTCCCAAAAAGTGCATATGGGAGCATTTTCGATTCCTAGAGAAATATATTCATTGCCATGCAAATTGGGTTTGGAATCATTGAAATAAAGCATTTGCCATACTGTACTTAATTTCTGAGTCTCTAAATGCAATTAATGGGACCTCTTCCAGAAGAAAGTGAATTGACTGTGAATAATTTCTATTGTAGGGATCCTATTAAAAAGTTTCTCCTCCTGTGTAAAACCCTGTGCTAAGAGTGAATGCTTGCCATTACATCAATGCGACATAGGCCCCATAATGGGATAATAAACCCTCTTTCATCATGTCTGAATAGAATGACACTCACAACAAAAGCAGCGCAAAGTGATTTACTACATGATTTCTGAGAGCCACCTCTTTCAATTTACATTTTTGCAACCAGGGGCGCAGTGGGGGGGGGGGACAAAATCGTCCCCCCACTTTTGAGAAAAAAATAAATAAATGTATTGTGTTTTAAACTTATGTCCGATGTAGCCTACCTCGAGTTACATTTGTTTATTTGCCTACTTTGATGACCATCATAAGGCTACCAGCATTGGCAAGTCCACTATTCACT
>JAODTR010004732.1:0-11850 GCA_025399935.1 Amblyopsis rosae | reverse complement strand
CATGTGAAATGTAGGTTGTAAAGCCCTTTGAGACTGCAATGTGATTAAGGGCTATATAAATAAAATTGACTTGACTTTATATCTATCTTTCCCACTATCATTCATCAAACACAAGGGTTTTTGAATAATTTAACGATTATCAAATCAATTTTAGATTGTGCGTAATGGCATGGAATAGATATATCGAATACATAATCTACAGATAGCTTGTGAAAAGAATCATTAGTGGCAGCCCTACTACAGTTTATTGTGTTTAAATTAGAGCAAATAAAGGAATGGCTGTGGAGGCAAACACTGCAACATGTTGGATATGCTGGGTAGTATATAAAACACTTGTACAAGACAGTGTGCCTATAAAGCCGGCCTGCAGGGACATTGTTTATCTGCCCACGTACTTTCTACTGAATTGTGTATCAGATGCCAATTGTGTATGTTTGTGTTATTGTGTGAATGTGCATGATTGAATGAGGGAGCGAGTGCGTGTGTGTGTGTGTGTGTGTGTGTGTGCGTGCGCACACATTATTCACTGTGTCAGTACACACTATGTACACAAAATGCCAGTGAAATGTTCTTCACAATCAAACTCTCCATTTAAAATAAACAGAGATACAAACATTAGAAATGATATAAACCTGTCAAATCTAAACCGTAAAATAAAAAACAACCCCAGGTGTGTGCTTGCCATCCAGCTGTATAAACAAATAATACATCTAGTACAAAACGGCGATGTGCAAAGAAACAGGAGGACATGTAATCCCTGCACGCGCGTACAGGATATAACCATCCTGTGTGAGTGCTTAAGTGAGGCTTTGCTAAGACGTTTAAGCATGCAGCATACGGGCCTAATCAAGGAGCCGTATGGCTTGATACTGTAGCTGCTCCTGCGCCTAACTGTGTGGGGCCCTGATGCTGTACCCTAGCATTTCACCGTTGTTGGGGTGGACGGCTGTGTATCCCCACTGCCTACTGTACTGTAGCTGCGCTGCAGCTCTTTGTGGGGCTGGTCCCAGACCAGGCGGTGATGCTTCCTCAGACCCACACAGCTAGAGAGGTGTGGTCAGACCACACATGCGTGATGAACCTATGTTAAATGATACATGAACATTTTAATTGCAATAACCTGCATTTTGCCTGTAGAGGGCAGTTATCAGGCGTATACTGTAGAACTTATTCACAGTTTTGTCAAGAAATGAACCTGAATCAGTTATAAATGATGTGTGTGCAAAGTACAAGTGCTCTAAGTGCAAATTAACCTTATTTCAGGATTAATGTTTCTTCCCTTCAGCCAGTACATAAATCACCACCAGCGCACACAGTCGAACAACGGCGCAACCATTTAAACAATAATGAAACTATTCTTTATTCAGCATGCAGATAGATTCACATCTTTCGCGCCTTCTCCTCCTCTCCTCCTCCCTTTACCCCATTGTTTACATGACCAACTACTCCCAGTAGCAACGTATAACTGACTGGCAATGGGGGAAATGTCTTTCTTAATGAGCATTTGAATGGGACTTTGGAGTGATTTGGGGCTAGTTTCACAGTGTTGCCGTTTCTCTCCAGGGGTACAGCATGGAAATGGAACAAAGGGAAGGGACAGCAGCGAGCACGCCAGGCCATAATGGCTATGCGTCTCGTTAATCAGGCACTGATGAGTTGGTCGGCCGGGGAAACACTAGGGTCTATTAGCGCTGTGTTTCATAGCTTCTCGTGGCAGGAAGATACTTTAGCAAAGATATTAGAGCACGAAGATGCCCCATTACAAGCTTAGGCAGTGGTATGAAATGGTCCGAAATGGGTCTTTCCGGTCTCCTAAGTGGGCGTGGTCGCTTCGACTATCATTGGATGTAAGCAGAAAATAAAAATGCATATTTTTCTAAAGAAACCGTGACCACGGATCACCGCTGTGCAAATAGAGGCATGTCAGTCTGTTTCCAGTCATTCTATGACAAAAAACTTATAGCCTACACAGTATGCATTCACTTACCCAAAACGGAGGCCTCACATACCTTTCTCTTCATATGAGCACGGTGGTATCCTCTGATAAAATGCTAGCCTTTTGAGCTATGGCAATCTTGTACCCATCTTGTGGCTGGCGGGCGCTTTCATTCAATTTCTCCAAATTAAGGGATTCAAATATGTGCTCTACTATCTCTACTATGAAAATACCCTTAATTCATTATCTCAAATCTGCAGTAATCTAAACTTTAAGTCTCCCTCATGGACGTAGCATACTGTAAGAGTGATCTCCCATCTTCTTGCTAATGTGGTAGCGCTAGATGGACTATATCAACTCAGAAACATGTAATACTTCAGTGAGCTACAGACCCACTTGACATCAAATATGTCAAGTCAATGTCATCGACATTGCATACAATCTTGGAACCCATCAGCTGAATCGTCTGATGATTCATATGCATCTGTTATTTCTAGTGACAGAAATTCATACGTGCCAGTTCGAGGAAAAATAACTTGTTACGAATGCATAGGTAGCTGTACAACAGGTGTTACGCTTCCTGAATGTTTTTATACTTTCATATATTAGCCTACAACATCACAAGTTCTAGGTCTACCCAAGCCATTTCACTTTAGGTAAGGCACGTCTACGTCATTAGCATACTATTTGCATTGAGTCATATCATTGTTAGCTTATATAAAATACTGCAAATTTTAATGTCTAAAATACTAATGGCTTGGTAGTTGGCTATATCTACAATAATATGTTTACACTTAACCACAGCTGTCTTTATCTCGTAGTAGCATATTATCATCACCCAATCAAGGGCACAACAGCTGTAGGCGTACCGGTCCGGTACAGTGTATCTCATCCATTTTAATGTGTCCAGGTAACGGTTCTTTTCTTTCGATTGGAATCCCCCCCCACCCCAAAAAAAAACACCAGACAATACATCCTTTTAACTAGCTAGTTAATGTAATTTAGTAAAACTGATAAATGTTGTTTGTTAAAAGTGTCTGTAGACTACTAGATGATTCTGTCATGCTATGTTTGTGGAGGTCAGTCGGAAGTTACGTTTAGGCCAGAAAGTTGGAGCATGCAACGTTTGTTTTTGTTGTTGTCAAGATGAAACCGCCTATACGGGGAGGGGTTAGAAAAGAGACTATGTTGTGGACTGGGGAATAGAAGATGAACATAAATGCAGCACTGGCTGGTTTAAACTGAGAAGTTTAAAAGTGTACCGATGGTGTTATGTTTTTTAACTTTCCCTCCACCACATCTACTTCTTCATTCCATTGTCTCCTCCTTGTTAACTTTCCTCAATTCTTTCACTTTTCATTCCACTCCTACATATTCTCCTTTGACTTTCTCCAGCCTACGTGTGTTCTGGCCTTTTTGTTTGTCGTGTTCTTTTCTCCCATAAGCTCTCCCTCCCTCTCTCCCTATCTCCCTCTCTCTCTCTCTATCCCTCTCTCCCTCCCTATCTCTCTCTCTCTCTCGCATATATTTCTTTTTCGCTGACGTGTGCAGAAGTTAGTGGAAGAGCAACAGGAACGTGGAGAAAGTAGAGAGAAACCCGGTGTGTCATCCCTGGCACGCTTCAGAAGGGGAAGCGAGCCAGGATGTCCAATTCTTAGCTTTATTCCCAACCTACACGCTCTGCAGCAGAGGCACAGCGGGCTCCTGAATAGACTGCAGCACACAAAGGCTATTGCAGTACAGCAGGCTGCCTGGAGCAGGAGAGAAGAGGGTTTAAGTGGTAGCGCAGGGGCTTGGCAGTGTGCTGTACTGTAGCCAGAGCACTGGGGTAATGAGGTGACTGTTCCTGTTTGCCAGAGGTTAGCATTGGTCAAGGGAGTGGGTAAATATGCCAGCCAGTCCCAGCCATACACCCACTGCCTCGAGGGCTGTGGTGGAGATGCCGAACGTGTATTCCTTGTGTTGGCTAGACTTGCTGCCAAATGTTCATTTGGATTTGTTGATCAAATCAGCTCATTTGGGATGACTGTCCGCGCTGTTATTTGCAAGTGATCACGTTGGATCTGTGTCCAGACATCGCAGGCCACAGCCGTGGGTTGCTGTGGTAACGACGTAGGCGTAGCGAGGCTCTAGATGCAGGAGAGGTGGAGGAGGTTCACCATCTCTCCAAACAGTGGTGCGTCAAGTCCCTGAGCAGAACTCCTCCATCGCACCGCACCACACACACTCGGGCAGTAGATCAGGTGTACATTGTGGTGATCCGTAGTGCGCTGCGACTGATTCAAAATACACTCTGGAATTTGGTTTGAGTGGCCAGTGCGTCCGGAGAGTTGAAAAAATGACTTCCCAAATGTGTTTTGGATCCAATTTCTTCTGTTCAGGCGTTAATAAAAACAATCTGGATACAATTTAACATATACAAAATATTTTTGATGTGGGCTGGCAGTCTGAATAGGTGCATCTCAATAAAGTATGACATTGTGTAAAAGTTAAGAAATTTCAATAATTCAATTGACAAAGTGAAACTTGTATATTAAGTGTATTAATTACACACAAAGTGAAATTCTGTAGCTCAGAAAATAAGAATATTGTGACATAGTGCAATATTGTTGACTCTAAATGGTCTCCCAGTCCTGTTCAGTATAGGCTTCAAAATCATGGAGAAAACTTGACAGTTGTGCATAAGACAACTCCACAAGGAGGGAAAGCCTCGAAAGATCTTAGCTAAAGAAGCTGTATCCAAGCATATTCACAGAAAGGCAAGTGGAAGGAAAAGGTGCGGTAGGAAAAAGTGCACAAGCAACGGGGATAACCGGAGCCTTGAGAGGATGGTCATGGAAGGGCCGTTCAGAAATGTGTGGGAGCTTCACAAGGAGTGGACTGAGGCAGGAGTCAGTGCATCAAGAGCCACCACGCACAGATGTACCAAGGAAATGGGCCACAACTGTGGCATTCCTTGTTTCAAGCCACTCCTGAACCAGAGGCAATGTGGTCTAAATTCCTGTGAAGTTTTCCATAGTCCAAGATGATTTGGGGAGCCATGTCGTCTTCTGATGTTGGTCCACTGTGTTCCGTCAAGTCCAGGGTCAACTCAGCCGTCTACCAGGAAATTCTAAAGCACTTAACGCTTCCTTCTTTGTCCAATTCGTCAATTGAATTATTGAAATGACTTAGCTTTTCCACAGCAGTCTAATTCATTGAGAGACACACTTTGTGTGCGTTAAGCCTTTCTGCATGTGTCTCCGTGTTCAGTGCTTGTAGTACAACCGATCATTTGTTCTGAGTGGACAACTACATTTGGCTAATGCACTTCTGCTTTCTCTCCTGGCTGAAACCCTCTGCCTCTGTGCCAACGCAAAGTGGACTGTAAATATTGACAGGGAGACAGCGGGAGGCGAACGGCGACCTTGTGTGAGAGTGAGGGGAGCAGAGGCAAAGCAATGGAGAGAGAGAGAGAGAGAGACTTCTTGCCTTTCTCCCAAGGCAAACTAACTGTGCTCTAATGCACAATGGCAGCAAGCACACTGTCTCCCCAGAGAGAGGGAGAGAGAGAGAGAGAGAGAGAGAGAGCGAGAGAGAGAGAGAGGGTGAGATCAGCGTCACATTGACACACACACACACAACTTGCCACCACACAACGTTTTAAAATGTCATAACATCCAGTGTGTAAATGCAGGCACAGCGCCAGTGGTGTGAGTTGAATCCCCAGACAGTAGGGAATGCATGTCAGTCAAGCTCTGGGATGGCAGTAGATTAGAACTCGACCATAACTGCAGTCAACAGCTGGACACGCATACTGTACACGCACACACTGCACGCACCTGAGACCTTTACCAAGCTAATAGTTTCATTGTTCCAGCAGCTTCTTCTTTGCTGCAGCAGCTGTCGATGGGAGCACAGCCGTTAACCCTTTTCTAATGGTTGATTTGTTCCTGGTGTTTAAACTAGCCAAATCAAGCGCTGACTTGTGTTGTGGTGAACCGGGTGCTAATGGTATCTTAACGGCGCTATAAGAGTGAGACATGGTGATTGCAGTAATGGCCTTGGCAGGTCTTCTAGTGCCAAAGCAATGTCAGTAGTACTCACAGCACTCAATACTTCAGCACTTAGGTTGATTGTGAATCCTTTAAGTGTGTGTGGCCAATACATCATAGTATACAGTCAGCCCTTGATTGTGTAGCTATAGTGACTATACCGTAGGCCACAAGCCATGCTTTGATGTACCCCGCACCGGCTTTTGGCTTGTTGAGTCCACAAAGGACCTGCTATTATCTACATGTATTTGATGTCATTTTAGTTACTGGGCGTTGGGAAAGAAACCATATATGCATGGAGGGACTACTGAGTGGGTTAGTACCCTGTGGGTGCTTTGCTGTGTATTTTCACATCAAGTGTGCGCATGTCAGGATAGAAATGTAACTTGTTAAGCCCTAAATCTAAAGGCCAGGTTTGTGCTCTCTTGTCTCTTAGTGAGCAATGGGATTATACTGCATGTGCACTGTTCTGTCTTAGTCTCCATCACAGGGCATCAATTCATCCCTCGCCTAATCTCATCTCCATTGCCCCGTGCCAGGCCTTGTGTTCCCCCGTCTTCCATTGCGTTCAGCGTAAAAGACAGCAAAGCTGAACAGCAGCCGCTTTTGTTTTCCTTTTGCTTGATGTTGACTTTATCAGCCAACTGCATTAATGACAGGCCTTTGCAGAAACACAGGAAATCAATGTTGATTTGTTTCGGCCTTGAGTAGATTAAAAGCGAGTCAATTATTTTTTTTGCGTGTCTTGTGGGTCCTCAAATGCTATTATGAGCAGTAAATTATCAAAAGCGGACGATTATATATTTTTTATATTTATCTATATATTGTATTTTTTTAAGCAATTTTGCTTCACTGAACAGCGAAGGACAATAAGACGTTTACACAAGGGATTGGAGATGGAGAGAAATGCTGAAATATCAAAGGCCAGAGAGTCAAAGACAGTCACGACTCAGGAGGCAGCCAGCCTCACGCCCTTGGGGCTCTGTGCTTTTGGTCAACAGTCCATTTACAAAGTCAAGCCAACCTGTTGCTAATGGATTTGATCCTCGGCTGGGTGATTGTTTTTGCCCGGTGCCCGCTGACTTGCTAACCCCCCTGGCCAAGACCCACCGCTAGTGCAGAACCTAGCCTCCTCCGGATCAATGGGTAGACATGGGGGGGAATCAGAATTGTGAGATTTTTAGACTGTGAGGATGGGTACGGTAATAAGAACAGGCTTTTCTCTGCTCGTTACGCGCAGGAGATAAGAGCCATGCGTATGGGGAAGGGGTGGGGGGGTATTCTACACAACTGTGCTGTCAAATTAGCGGCCCAGACTGGGTGGGTGCCAAATTGCGCCAACCGGTGGAGCAGGTTGCCAGAAGAAGATGGAGGTGGGTGGTGGTGGTGGGCGGAGATGGATGCAGCGTGGCAGCGAAGCCTGTCCTGTAGGAGGAAACCAGCGGCGCCTGCATGTTAACCTTAATGCCTGCAAGGAGCGAGAGCAGGCACACAGGGAGGATGGATGTTAGACCTGTGTCTGCTTTCTCTCCGTCAGCCCCTGGCTGTGTGAGATCTGCCCGTTGAAGGCAGGACATACCTGGTGCTGTACTTAACCAGGAGCTGTCTCCTTTCAGCTGTGCTGCTTGACGACTCTCTATTTCCCCCCTCTGCTTCCTCTTTCTGTTTCGTGGTCGCTTCCTGTCCCCATTTTAGGAATGCCTTTCTCCTCCATTTGCACTCCCAGCACCTCCTCCTCGCCAACTCTCATGCAAACACATCTCATCTCTGCTTGACCTCCCTCCGCCAAAGTGCTCTCTGGCTAAATCCCTCTCTCCTGACTTCCATAATTGACGACTACAGTGCCTTAACGTGCAGCATGTCCTTGTTATGTCCTTCTAAATGAGCCCACCAGAGAGTGTGCGCACTTGCAGGGTGCATGGGAAAGGAGAGGGCAAGCAACCGCGCACTGTTCACCACGAGCGTCCGTTTGGCCTTTGACTCTGGAACTGACGAGACTCATCAAAGTCGTATTAAAACCACGTTCAAATCTTTATTTCCTCTCCCTCCTTCACACCTGTAACGAGGTTATTGCACAGTTGTCTGGCATCTCCATCCCTCCTACCCGTTCTTCCCAGCCCAGTTCTCTCCTGTCCGGCGCCCCAGTGCCCCATGGGAGCATGGTGGGTTCTGGTTGAGTGGCAGGCCAGGCCAGGACAGGCCCGGGGAGATGGAAGGGTTTAGACACAGGAAAGGCAAGATGTGTATCTGATTGGGTGAACGCTGCATTGATCTGCTCAGAGGAGTGTAGCTGACCTTTAAGTGAGTTTGAGCTGTGGACCAGTTCCTCCTCAATCACTCACTGTATGGGGAAACTGCATTTGGTTCACTTGGAACCCAGAACTGCACTCCACCGTGAGGTATTTGTCTCTGCAGAAAGAGTATTGATATCTTCAGTGGGTGTGGAATTAAAACTACTTGTGTGTATGTACTGCGTGGCATGTCGAGCCCATTTGTCATATAGCCTACTGTAGGTATAGACCAAAGCCGTAAAGGTGTGGTATGTGATTATAATTTAGGACACTGTGCATATTCAGCGAATATCTCCTCATGGTCCGCAAGTTGTCTCACCTTTAAAGGTCTCCTATCACGATTCAGGTTTTTGCAGTTGTGTTGTCTAAAAAGACCTTTGGAAAAGGCTGGACGAATTTTCTAATCTGCTTGAATGTCACTCTTTTGCATTTGAGAACTTGAATGTAAACAAATACCAAATAAAATATATAAATACATCTCCCAAATATATAGTAAACGTTTATGCAAGTTTGAAGTTACTACTGTAAGTCGCCATATCAATAAAAGCAATTAAGAATAAAACTGTCTCTATTCATTAAATAAAGCTTTTCCCGGTGGTCTTACATTTACAGTGAGGTCATTTCTAAGACTCAGTAGAAGGTACAGTACAGTTGAACAACCCACAACCATTTGACTGTTGTTAGGCCAACCTAACCATTAACTCGCATTGTCTCCTAATCAAGTCCTCCTCAAAATATTTGCATAACGGTATTTAGTGGAAAGATGTATTTCTTTTGGCAACTTTTTGAAAACACACTTCAGATTGGCAAAACATTTGGATAGGAAAACACTACTCGAACAGGGTATGGTGTACCCCCAGGTCTGGTGTATTCTGTACTGCAACCAATAATCCTTGACCTACCCTGTCAGACAACCAGTCAATCTGGCCATGTGAGTAAAAACGTGCAACATCCACTGAAACAGCTCAAAAGTATTGAAAGTCTCTCCAAAATGACTCTTGAAATTGGATTTATGAGGCCATTAAAGGTCTTCACAATGACATGTTTACAGAGACAAAAATGAAACAAAACAACTTTACTCTAAACCCCAAACCTACTGTATATGGGGGCAGGGAACATTCGCAAGAAAATACTGACCGGTAATGATTAAAAAAAAACTTTTTGTTTTCAACAGTTTGCAATAGACACACCCCTGAGTCTGATCGCTGTACATCAAATGTTGACTGTAAAATTATCTTAGTGTTTGTATATGGAGTCAATGCACAGTAAAGAGAGAATACCACTTAATATTGTGTTTCTGTGAACGTCTGAGTGAATAGAATACGGTTACAACTGTATTGTCTGTGTGAGCGTGTGTGCTGGTAATGTACTCAATATCTGAGTGGGAGAGTGTCTGTCTGCTTGGATTCATGGAGCTCGTCCTTGGACAAGTTGCAGCAATTTGTACAGGCATGCCGAACAATAAGGCGCGCACCCTTACACGCACACGCACACACACGCACACACACACACGAGGCTGCCTCCGTCTGGGAGATTTCATTAAGGCAAGACATGGCTGGTGTCCAGGGCCAATGCGGAGGGCACGTTCTCCAGTCAAGTCATTCACACAGACACGCGTCACCTCAATCCTTAAAATTGCCTTCTTCTCTCGTACTTCCTCCTCCTCTATCAGAGGTTATCGTAAGAAAAAGCATGGGACGTAAATGAATAAGGTTCTACCTGGAACAGCTGAAGGGTGCCTTTGGTTGGATAATGAAACTGGTTTGATAAAATGGGCAGGGAGGGGAGCTTAATAGACTATCAGTTAAAGCCCCCCGAGCCAAGAAGAAGACGAAATCACAGTTGCGATTAACTGGCTGAACACTGGATCCAGAAGGTGTCGATATTAACTGGAAGGCAATGCAAGTAAGGGGTTTGAAGAATAACGTTTTTCACGTTTGCGCGTCAACCCAGAGACACAGCACCACCATGTGGCGAGGAACTGATCCTGGTTAATTTTGTTTCTGGGGAGGATGTTTAACAATCTTGCTGTTTTTCTTCTTTTTGCGAAATGTCTGTTTATGTCTCTCTTTCTGGATGGTTTGGTTTGTCATGTTCCCTGGTTTTGAAGAGATATCATGACCTCTGTTTTTGCCATTAAAACCATAACCCCCAATCCCATTACTCCTACATGAAAATCTCTGTCCGCCTGGAGCTATTATGACTTTGTAAATGTCACAGTGAAATGCTGGCTGAATTCTGCCCTGAGAGACCTTGTAAAAACCACCTTCTGCAGTAATTATTCAGCATTTGGTTGTTGAGAGTTCGTGTTTATTCATTTTTTATTTTTTATTTTACAACCTCAAATCTCAGTTTTATGGAGAAGCTGAAATGAAGCATGTTTTACAAGCCCAGTTTTAAGATGAGGACTGTTGCATTTGATTGGCTAATACTGTAGTTTCTCATGTCCTCCAGCCGACACTTAACATCCTATTATTAAATAATAGCCACTTGTCCTCAGTGACTTAATATTATAAAATGGTGGTATTCACATTTTTCCCACATTTTGAGTGCATGACTAGAAATTCAATCAACTTAACGTGCAAGCTAACAGTAACATAAATGAACTACATGCACAAACATTGATTTACCATTGAAGCCATAATCTAACGTACCATACCGTATGTTTTACATCCAGTGACATTGGTTGCTGGTTAATAAAGCTCTGGGATATAGCCAGGGCACCTACACAAGATGAGTGATTTATTTTTAATTAGGATATGCACTCACTTTATATGCACTTTATGATATAATAAACATTTATTTTATACTGTGCATGAGTTTGTTGGTTGTAAAGTCCCTACATAACAATTTCAGCATGACTGCAATAACCAGTTTACAATGAAGTGCAAACAACATAATTTAAATGTTATTATTGTTGTTGTTACATAGAAAATATGAATATCAATAAATATGAATATTAGTATGTTGTTAGTTGTCACCATATTAAATTCCATGTTCATTCATAGTTATATGAATGTAACAACTTTACCAAATTTGGTCTGTAGTAAGTAAAATATTCTAGATAAAATGGGAACATTTCCTTGACCCTATAAACTAGATGGATGGTTTATTAATTGTGGCTCACTTGGCAAAGATATGATTTGACAGGTCAAACGGTTCTAAACAATCAGTTAATAAAGGAAGATATTGTTTTATTCTTTTTTAAATCAACCTTTCTTCAATTGTCCATCTTTGGAAGATGGCAAATGTTACCAAAGAAATCAAGCTATAAATGAAATGTGTGTGTGTGTGTGTGTATGTATGTATGTGTATATATGTATGTATGTATGTGTGTGTATGTGTATATATATATATGTATGTATGTGTGTGTGTGTGTATGTGTGTATGTATGTATGTGTGTGTATATATGTGTGTGTATATATATATATATATATATATATATATAGAATGACATAGAATGTTCAAAGCTTCCATTGCTGAAGCTGCGGTGAAGAGCTGTGGTCTCAGGTTCTTAGGTGCCTCAAGGGGCGGTAACCCTCGAACACTGTGGTGGACACCAGTGGTCAGGGAAGCCGTCCGACTGAAG
>JAODTR010004731.1:0-11850 GCA_025399935.1 Amblyopsis rosae | reverse complement strand
ACAACACAGCCCTCAGGTTCATGGGGGCACCCAAACCTCTCCACCACGATAAGGTGATGGTTCCCGGAGAGGTAAATGGGAACACAAACAACGTGGTGCAGACCGCACCACACAACAATATCCTAGCCTTGCCAATGCGTTTCCAATTTGTGGGGCAAAGCATCTGAAGAAGCATGGAAAGGAGAAGTGTTTTGTTTTTTTTATCAGGTTCAAATATCAACAAGCTTTCTCCAGAATGACTATATATTTAATACTGTATAATGTATGCCTATCATTTTGCACAGAGGGGGTTGCAAGATGTAAAGAAATTACTTTTGGGTGAGTCATGGGTTAAAAGGTTCCAGAACTACACAATAACATGGTTAAAACCATTTACTGTACAGTCCCCCTTTGTTGCAGAGCCTATTCATTGATAGCTCTGAGACATTGTACAGGTGGCACTATGCAACCATTTATCATGTAGCCTTAAACAAACTAGAGACAGCAATGTTTGTCAGGGTCAAGGGTCAACAGCATTGCCGATCCAATTCATTACATCATTCAGCCAGACCAACATATTGTGTGTGTGTTTATGTGTCACGCTATCTTTGTGCTGCCTCACAACTGAGTTTGAACTTTGGATCCCTTCAGCTATTTACAATAATGTGTACTATGCTCTAAGAAGAACATTGTGCAGCAAATGCCTATTATCTAATTAGGAGCTATGAATCACCTGAGAAGCTGTAGCTGGCGTAGGCCTCGTGGCCCACGGGGGGGTGTGGGGAACATCTGAGTGGCTGGATGCAGCTGTCGCTGGGGAGAGAGAGCATGCGTCCCGTGCTCGCCAGGTTGCCATGGGAACACTCGTCTCCTTCGACCTCCACCTGCCAGGGAACAACACAGGATATAATCTTCGCTGACTGAGCGTGACTGATGTGCCGCCTCCGCGTCGCCATGCCAACTCGCGCAGATACCTGCGCAGGTGCGTCTGCCACGGCCGCCACTGCCGCCGCGGCGCTGAGCCGTCGCTCCGCCTCCTCCTTCTCTCGCTCCTTCTCCTGCTTGTCGTCCAGCTCGTCCTGCAGGGCCTCCTTGTTGCTCTCCTCCAGGTGCTTCATGAGCACGGCCACCACCACGTTGACCAGCACGAACTGGGCCGTGAGCACGAACGTCACAAAGTAGATGGGCGAGATCAGGGGGAGGTACGACTGGCAGTGGCGGTCCTCGGGACGACACTCTCGCAGCGTGTCCTACGGAATGGGGGCGGGCGGGGGGGCGGGGGTAGAAAGAATAAGAGATGTTTATGGAGGAGCTGTAATTCTACTCTAGTCCAGCAGAGAGAGGTGTTGGACCGGAGACACCCCCACAAGGGTTTTGTTTTCCTGGAGCAAACTTTACAGTTAACACACCCTTCTCTCTCTCTCTCTCTCTCTCTCTCTCTCTCTCTCTCTCTCTCTCTCTCTCTCTCTCTCTCGTCACATGCTGCCTGCCAGTTTGTCGAGAAATACCGAAGTGCTCTGACGATGATGGATGCCTACACACACCCACACACATACAGTCTTGCACTCAACGCGCAGTCAAATCTTACTAGAGTCAAAAAGAGAGACAGACAGTCAAACAGTCAGACAGACAGTCAAACAAACAGACAGACAGACAGACGGACAGACAAACAGTCAGACAGACAGACAAACAAACAAACAGACAGACAGAAAGACAGACATTGTACCTTCATGATTCCATTCCAGTTGTCTCCTGTGGACACCCTGAACAGCGTGAGGAAGGCCATACCAAAGTTGTCGAAGGTAGCGTGGCGACTGAGACCCTCACAGGGGTTGTCCTCAGAGCACTCTGGCACGAGACAATCAGATAAACATGCACAAGGTAAAGCAGACACCAGGCAGGCTAGAGGATGAAATGAGAGTTTACAGAGTGAGAGAGAGCGCAAGAGGGAGAGAGAGTGGGGAATCTATGCTCGGAGCACTGATGTGATTGACCTAATTAAAGTGTGCAATGTAACAAAATTAATGCATGTTATGTAATTCTTGGATATTTCATCAGTGTCAACCGAGGCACACACACTAGCGCAGGTTTACATACACGTGCGCGCGCGCACACGCATGTACACACACGTACACACACTAACCCAGTTTTCCAAAGAGCTCGACTCCCAAAGCAGCATAGATGAAGAACAGCAACATGAAGAGAAGACCCAGATTCCCCACCTAAACAGAGATATTACACGCACTCACATATATATATGTCTCACATGTGAAAAAAGACAACACTTGGTACAGCAAGAGATGTCACACAGAACTACAGACAAGAACTACAGAGCTCTGTGCAAGTTCACAAGCTTACTATTTACCGCTTGTCAGAAGTGGAAACACCATGCTCAGAAAGTAGAAGAAGAATGATATTTGTTCCGTTCATGCTCTAAACCAGCTGATTTCAATGCCATTTGTTTTGTTTGTATTATTTGTATCAAATATGCACTTAGTTTATGCATGCTCTGTATATGCTTTAAGTTATGCTATAGAAAAAGTAAATGTTGGGGGTCAAAGCTCAAAATGGTAAAAAGTTAAAAAGAAAAAACACGGGCTGTAATGTATGTTAAGCGTGCAGCCATAGGGTTACAGTGAGTCTGGCAGTTAGCCGTGGCGCCAACAAGGCAGGCGGACGCGGGACGTCATTAGTGCTCACCTGAGGCAGAGCCTGCATCACGGTGTCCAGCAGAGCTCTCATTCCCGTAGCCATCTTTAACAACTTCAACACTAAAAATACCACAGCTGCGTTAGCACTTGTTAGTCACGCATTGTCTATTATTGAGTATTGTGTGTGTGTGTGCGCACTAGCGTGTAAGTACCACGGGCTATGCGCAGGACTCTCATGATGCGTATGATGGTGGGGTTGATGGGCAGAGAGGCGTTCAGGTCTATCTCCTCCAGGGTTATGCCCATAATGGACAACAGCACTATGGCCAGGTCCAGCTGGTTCCACCTGAATACACACACGCACATATAAACTCTATGTTTCATATCTATATCACAGCACAGCACGGCACACACACACACACACACAGCAAGCGGCAACCTCCGATCTACAGTTCCACCAATGGCTGCTTGAGGCTGGCTCCAAAAACTCATACAGTAGACTCCCGTATTAAAATGGCCATCTTTACAGCAGAAATAAACATGTTTGCAGTCTGGTGTAAAATACGGCTTTGGTCTCTATTGTTAGTTTCCCCCTTCGTAACAATTGTACAAAGGGTGAATTCTTATATAACTCAGTTGAAAATATGTGTATATACACAGTACATAAACCCATTATCATGGAAAGCCGGGAGTTAGACAACATGATGATGACCAGAGCCAGAGCCAGCACAGATTGAGTTTCAAACCCATTCTTCAGAAAACCTATTGGTGTCGTCACAGATAGGTTAGTACATTTATTAAGATGACACACACACACACAGATGGCCAGCAGGCAAGGGTCAAGCCAGAACATGCTTGAGTCAGGCGGCGTACAAACAGCATCCAGAATAATCCGCCAGGCACAATACTGAGGTCACATGCAGACACAGGTAACTCTGACAGATCAGACAGACAGGCTCGGCACTAGCAACCAACAGTAACAAACAGGCGTGTTTACAGTAATGCACAGCAAGGTGGGAACAGAGGTGGTCTGAAGGAGCATCTCCCTGCTGTGACTTGAGGGGCTGGGGGGGGTTAATCAGTGTGCAGGAGTGTTCATAGTCGTGTCAAACCCACATATACCAAAGAGGGCTGGGACCCCCTCCCCCTCCTCTCTTTCCCCCACTTCAGATTTTGAAGTCATTTTTCTTTTTATATTACCATCTCCCTGCATGTGTTGGTGTTTGTGCGTACCTGTCCTTGAAAAACCTGCGCAGGCCAAACGCGATGAGTTTGAGAGCAGCCTCGATGACAAAAACCAGCGTGAAGACGTAGTTACAGTACTTCAATATCTCCACTAGGTACTGTTGGGCAGACACACACACGCACGCACGCACACACACAGTCTCAACGCACAATAGCAGCAGAGCAGCGCTGCCTGTTTGAGCTCAAATTGCCTTTCCACTGCAAATCCCACAGCAAAGCACATCATTACTATGGTTCTAGGACAGGAAGTGGCTGCTGCCATGGTTACTTGTGGCTGATTGTAGTGCTCCATGCTCATCGTCAGGAGGTTGGTGAAGATGATGATGGTGATGAAGAGGTCCAAGTAGTGGCTGGTGCACACTGTGTGGATGGATCGACGCACGGGGGAGTAGTCAGCGTAGTAGGGCTTCTCCTGGGCCCCTGTGACGTGCACGCACGCACACACGCACAGACACGCACACACACACAAATACACAAACACGCTAAGTGTTTCTGAGCCATATACTATAGCCTATGAAGTCACTGATGAAGTACTTGCCAGCTAGCGAGCTAGTGAGTGCATGGATGTGTGTGTACTGTATATGTGTGTGCGTGTGTGTGTGCGTTCAGATAAAAATGCCGGCTCAGGAATTTAGTCCTATCCATCACAGACACATACACTCTGCATGGCACCTTAAGGTGTCTTTGGACAGAAACTCAGGCCGCTGCCAGATAGTTAACGCAAAGAAAAAACACTGCTGGAGATTACACTGCAGACACACACACAGAGAGAGAGAGAGAGAGAGAGAGAGAGAGAGAGAGAGAGAGAGAGAGAGTTAAATAAACTGAGAGAATGGAAAGGCCTAACTGATGAACAGGCGTTTATAGAGACAAAATGGTAGAGAAACCAAAAAGACAGCAGATTATTAACAGAGACTAGCAGATGTTTGTGCTGTGATATGAATGGCTTCTTGTGTGTATCTGGCCTAAGTACTGGCATACAATATGCATGTATGAATATTACATGTATGTAAGAGAAGCTTATCTGTTGCATGTGTCTGATATTGCTTCACTGTATTGCACATTCACTAACTGTTACAGTAAGCATATTTTATGTTCAATTAACTGGAACAGCAGTGGACTGAATGTCCAGTTAATAAATAACAGGAGGATTTACAGTTTTGCATTGGACAGTGAGCTTTTCTGATGAAAACAGGTGTTCAGTGGACTGAACATTATGAACTTTCACTTAATTTTGTTACTGAGCGACGTATCCTCAAAAAGGTTTGCAACATTCTTAAACTACTTTCAATGACGTTTGCTGTGTTTAATGTATAGGAAGTGTAGCCGCATATTTGGAACCATCTGGCGTTTTACAAGTAGCCTATTTGTGAGTATTTGCCACAATTACTATTTAGTACCAGTACCAAATGTCTCTTTCATTAACATATTATTTCATCTTAAATGTATACCGTCTCAATCTTATATGAAATGCATGACATTTAAAATAATATATCCATCAATTGGAACAGGTTTAGTGTGCTATGCACTGACAAAAGTGCTTCTGTCAGTGTCATCATATTTTGCATCTGTACAGCTGAAACGCATCAATCTACAGCAGTAAATCACAAAACGATCTCAATCGGGGATGTGATATGTCCAGATTTGTCCGGAAATCTGGATTCCCCGACATCGTAGAGGCGACCCTTGCACATCTTTTTCTTCAGGATGAGTTTTGACTGACAAAGACTGTAGCCTGCACTTTTAAGTGTAGCTTGAATTAACCATCGTAGTAGGCTTAGATAGGTAGTAGGCCTAGCCTATAAGATATTGATATCAGGAAGCGTGATCCAATTAACAGTTTCCCATATGTGTGTTATGACTTTTGACGAGAGGATATCAGTAGGCCTATTAAATGAAAAAGCTTACTTGTATGAATGAAATAGCTTGCTTACAGCGATCTCGGAAACTGACCTAATTAAGCCTGTGTTGAAAACGTAGCGTTCACAAGACTACCAGCAGGGTCGGACTGGGACTGAAAAACGGCCCAGGAATTTGAAGCAGACTGGCCCGAAAACAATCTAGAGTAGACCTTATTGGCAAATACAAATAGCATACACACCATCCACTATAATAAACTATGTTGCAGTAGTTTATTCAATTGTGTAGATAGCCTGGCCCCATCTATTGGCCTTTTATTTGTTTTTAAATATATATTTCAGCACCAATAAAAAGTTTACCGCCAATGTCAACAACTTAATCATATTAGCTAGGCTATTAACCTACCAACTCTAGCCAACAGGGTAAACTTTAGATAAATGAAAACAATAGCTATCGTTTGGATGTTTGAATTAGGCCCTTCTAAATGTAGAAAATGCTTGTTCCTAACATCTCTTGTAGGCTATAGCCTTGCATCTCCAGGCTGCTGACTGTCACTTGGCTTGGGGTGCAACCATAGTTCTAAGGGTGCAAAATAGGCCTGTGTGTTTTGACAGCAAGAGTACTCCTCTTCTCATTTTGTCCACATATATCTATTCGCCTGCTCTGCACTCCATTTATTTGCATAAGAAACTAAAATGAAAAAACTATCTCATACACCACCTTGCATTCGAATCAAACATTTTATGTAGGTGTAATAGTTTATGTCTGGAACAGTTAACAATAAAAAATGTATGGCCAGTAGTAAATTATATTGTCGTTAGAAATCGTATTGGACTCGTGACATTTATCTGAGCAAGTGTGTTTGGCGGGTTGTGGACCGTAGACTAATTACATTCTACGAGAGAGCGAGGCATCACACTAAACGAAGCAAGGTTGTGTAGCACCGGTTCAATGGCAGCTCATGACTTAGCAACCTCACGCTAGGTCAGGTGAAGCATTTAAACCTTGTGCAGAACCAGTAAATGTTTAAGATCAATAAAGTAGCAATTAAATTGCTAATAAAATCTTTTTAACACATGCCTAACAATGCATAAAAGGCAACCTGTAGCTGAACATGAATATACCCACCTCAAATAGGCTACACTGGTAGTGTTATTTATATAGCCTATATATGAATGAGAGAGAGAGAACAAGAGGCTATTTACGTATATGGTGATACAGTATGGCAGCAGCCAGCTCAAGGAAAGAGTTCTACTAATTGGCTGAAAATGCAGGAAAGTTGTTTAGTCTGGCAATATATGTATTGGTAGGTTATCAACTCGCTGCTGCTCTTTGCTGGAGGTGTATATTGTGTGTGCATTGTATGCAACATTATTGTAATGTGTGGTACAGATCAGCTTGAGTAAAATTATGAATATTTCAACATCTCTAGCAGCAAACCATGGATAAACCCAATAAAGGTTTAGTAGAGAGATATAATTCTTGCTTTTTCAAAGCTCCCTCACTCTATACTGTATCTTGTGACAAGGCCCTGGTCTGGTTTTGCACACGGTGTGGATGCGCGCTCTGTATATTTTCCTGCTCTTTGGTCCTTTGCCAATCATGTGTCTGTTTGTTGTTGTTAGCCATGTTAATGTTGTTCAATCCACAGCCCAACGCCTCCCTGTTTTGAAACCTGCATTGAATGTAAAGTAAATGTTACACCATCCAGACCTCAGGATGGTGAGTTCCTGAAGGTAAGGGACATTTTCGAGGAATATCATTTTGTTAATATAAAACGGTTCACTAAACGTAGTAAACGCTTGGTCTATTGAATGTACCCCATTGTTAGTTCCGGAACGTAGAAAACATACTACTGCTTCCTCCACCTGCCACCGTGCTCATTCCCTCCCCCTCTCTCCTCCCCCACACCCTGCCCCGCATCCTTACTCCTCCTCCTCTTCTCCAAGCGCTTCTGCCGTTTCTCCTCTCTCAGCCGCGCCTCCTCCTCCTCCTGCTGCTGCCGACACTTGTGGAAGTTCTCCACCACCACGCCCACAAACATGTTGAGCACGAAGAAGCTGACGATGAGCAGGAAGGAGATGAAGAACAGCAGCATCCATGGGTTGTTGTTCCTCATTGGCTACCACAAGGGTGGAGGAGGAGGAGACTGACATTATTCATAACATATTGTGAGGACTGACATTATTCATAACATAATGTGAGGACTGACATTATTCATAACATATTGTGAGGACTGACATTATTCATAACATATTGTGAGGACTGACATTATTCATAACATAATGTGAGGACTGACATTATTCATAACATAATGTGAGGACTGACATTATTCATAACATATTGTAGTACCGCACCAGTTGATATACTTTACAGTCTCTAACCAAATAATAGATTACACATTAACATGGAAACAAGTTAGCATATTAGCATATAAAATATTTTGCTACAATGGGTATCTTCATCATGTCTCATCTTTTCTGTCAATTTTATTTGTATGATGTATTATGTATGATTTCCTTAAGACAATAGTTGGCAGCCGCAGTATTGACCACTGTTATCTTTGTTACGCTGGTATGATGGTCAGTAGAGTACTACTGAGCTTGCCAGTGACCACATGTTAATATGAGAAGTAACAGCAAGGTCATTTTGTGGCCACGCCCAGCAGTTAGATATTAAATGTAAAGTATATGTATTATAGCGTGAGATTATACATCTACTCTTTATTATACTCTATATAATCTCTATCACACTGTACTATGATACAGTATATTGTGTGATTACACATTTACTCTTTAGTATTGATATCAATTATATCATTTTAGTATAGTCTACCGTTCTATTTTCAGCACTCACTTTGTCTAAGACTTGGTCTAATTCCCTATATAGTTCCCTTAGGGGATCATTAAAGTGTAATCTGCTTCAGCGAAGGGAGGGAAAAGAAAGGAGGTGTCGAGAGGAAGAAAACAGAGGAACATTAACAAGGAGACAACAATGCAAGTCCTGAGTCAGCGCTGTCAACTCCTATCCAGTTATTTGAAACGGTTTCCCTCTCTCTCTAAACTAAAATAACCGACAATGCCAGTGTAGAAGAAAAAGTCCCCCACACACAAAGCAATAGGCTACCACAGAACAATAGAAGACTAAACGTAAGCTGAATGGGTAATACAGTATATCTTTCTGACATTTACTCTATCCTATACAGCTCTTCCCTATGAGGAGTTTTGTGTCTTTGTCTATTGGTGTGCATGTGTCTGTCTGAGTATGTGTGTGTGTGTGTGTGTGCCTGTGTACATGTGCATGTGTATGGGTTACCTGCTGGTCAACTCCCACAGCATCCAGGCCATCATACATTATGCTGACCCAGCCATCCTTACAGGATAGTACAAACAGCGACATCAGGGCCTGGAAGGAAGATGTGACATTTCACCGCATTTAAGTACTTTATTTGTAATTGGTTTGGGTGGTGTGCAGCAAATATTTCTAAAGAGTAGCTGTAATGTTTTTGAATGTCACAATTATTTGCGCAGACATGGTTAATAGACCTAATGGCTGATAGGCAATCAGGCAATCTCAATATTGTCCAGGACAAGAATGTACTGCATTATGCTGTATAACACCGTGGGGTTTTCAGAGAAAATAAATGAAATATAAATATGCACATAATTTCCTCATAATAAAAGTAAATAATTTGGTATAGCAAACATCTGTATTTAAAGCGCCTGTAGGTTAGACATCTGGACACGGTTGCATTTGAACCTGGGACCTTTCGACTGGGAGTCCAATTCTTTGACTGAAACCCTAATTTCCCTTTTACAAACAGTAGTTCAAACAGAGTATCATAGGAGTAAGGATATTGTGTTTGTTTTTGCTGATGAAATATAGATACAAACAGTTCTTCATAACAGATGTTTGGACCCCACATACTGTATACAGTAGGCTGACTATTTCAAATGTTGTGTGTTCACCAACCTGTCCTATGTTGTCAAAGTTGTATTTCCGACGAACCCAGCGATATCCTGCAGCCAGACATTGGGTTTTATTGGTAATATTGCTTACATCCAGCCCCTCACAGTGGAAAAACTTCCCCTTGAATAACTACACACACACGCACACACGCACACGCACAGAGTAATATATGAAACTACCGCAAACAAGACATTTTTCATACTGTAGTGTTAATGCGGGCCTATTGTGAATGATGCAATATCAGGATTGCCAAAACACATTATTTACTCAAGTAAACATCAAGTATGTTTTATAGCAGATATGAGAAGCTAAGTACTAGGCAGTATCTGTATCTATGTAGAGCTTACTTGCACCCCCAAGATGCCAAACACGATAAAGAAAGCACAGCAAATGAGGACGATGTTTCCAATCGGTCTGAGGGATGTGATAAGGGTCTCCACCACAAGCTTCAACCCGGGGGCACGACTTATCACCCTGTACACACACAGACAGACACGCAGAAGCGCACACACGCGTGCGTGCACACACACACAATAGATGCCATCAGTGCAAGCGAACATGAGAAAACAGCAACGATAACAACGACAATACAAATACATACATTTTTTTTACGCAAATCAATGCTTTTTCAGAGGGATCACATGTTGACATCAACTGCTCAATTATTTTTTGTTGCTGTTCATTTTAGCTTTTGTAAAGGGTTTATTAAAGGCAGAGATGTTTGCGATAGTATTGCCTCATCTCAAACAGCCACTATCCAGTGAGGAGTGTATTGAATGGAATAGTCCAGAGATGTGCCATATAGTTCAGTTGGAACATCAGATGATTTGCAGGATACACAGCGCAGAAGTAATATACTGGTTTTAACTATTTGCAAATGCCCTCATGCTATTTCACATAACATTGTGGGTCAGTGTTTTATTGTGTGACTACATTCATGCAGCCATAACCACTTATTTTTTAAATTCAATTGTTGAATATTTTTTAAATCAACATTCTTTAATTAAATTTGAATATTTGTTATAAAGTAAGATATAAGAATACAACTATTATTGTTTACATAATTATGTTAACACTTCTTAATTCCACAGTTAAAAGGCTAGAAGGCTAGAGGCAATTCATTTTCATATAACTTTATATAAAACATGGACGTGGATAGTTTTCTATTAAATATCATGGAGCTATTTTGTGAAGTGAAAATCTTGACTTAATGGATACCTCCATGTCATTGTAAATACTTGCCCTGCTAGTGAAAACATTTGATTGTGAGACTACTCTAATAGTTTTGTTTGTTAGTTTTATATTTCTTTGCTTTCAATTGTTTTTAGTATTTTATATGTGAAATGTATATTTGACGTTTCCTTTAAATGTTTGGGTGTGGTTCATATAAGCCATTTTAGGTTTCTACCGCACCCGCACACTTAATTGAATATTTCCATTAATATGTGCTTTATGTTACTGTGTGGTGTGAACCATAGACTGTATATATAAATGGACAAACGCTCATTGACGTCACCCATAGCTTTTCTGAAGAATGTATTTGAATGTTTATTATTGCTGTAAAGTGGCACATTGGACTGTAAGGGGATTGACTCCGTTTTGCAGCCAGCCTCAAGCGACCATTCAATGAACTGCAGCACTTCCATGCTGTATTCATTTCTCAGCAGGTGTGAACCCAACGAACTTACAGGAAGCCAGTAGAATACTGGTACCTGAGGGGCCGCAGCGTCCGTAACAGACGCAGCACACGCAGGATGCCCAGGATGCGGTTCCCTCCCGCTGAGGCGATGGAGACCAAGATGTCCACCATAGACACCAAAACCAGCAGGCCATCCAGAACGTTCCAGCTGCTCTTCAGATACACACCGTCTCCCAAGTACAGGCCCATGGCCACTACCTATACGCACACAATGGTGCACATGAATACACACATACAGTACACACATATGTCCGTGCACGCACACACACACGACCATGCACGTTCATGAACACACGCGTATATACAGTACACACATATGTCCGTGCACGCACACACACACGACCATGCACGTTCATGAACACACGCGTATATACAGTACACACATATGTCCGTGCACGCACACACACACGACCATGCACGTTCATGAACACACGCGTATATACAGTA
>JAODTR010004728.1:0-33092 GCA_025399935.1 Amblyopsis rosae | reverse complement strand
CCCGACTATTGCTCTCAGATCAATTTTTGTCGCTGGAATCATAGTCTGAAAACCTTGTTCCGTCCGGTTCACTAAACGCTATCATAGCCACTGGACCAATCAGGGTGGGTTAGTGAGATGACGTTGAAATCATCCAAGAATTTTTAGGTAGATAAGGCAATGAGGCCAGACCTTATTCGCATAGTGATATTGGGTCTGGTTACACCAGGCTATCTCACAAACTCTAGTTGCTTTAAAACACACATCTAGTGATCTGACTCAATGTAGTGTCTACATAGGCCTACACTGTAGGCTATATCCTTAACTGTTAACAACAACTTTTAGAGCCTATACTGGACTTACCTAATCTTAAACCTCTAAATTAACATTTTCCTGTCAATAACTGTAGCATAAATGAATATATCAACTATGGAAAATACAGGAAATGTTGCTTTGTAGACCTCTACCAGCTCTACAGGGTAGGCCGTATGCCTTAAGAAAATGTAATGTTTCAACAGGGAATAGATAATTATTCAAATAAATAATAGTTTACAGCCAGGCTGAGGTAAATTTAAGTACTACATTTTCTTATCATAAAGAAAGAAATCTGAAAGGGGTGGCCTAAAGGAAAGGATAAGTGCATCAAAGTCGGTAGTAGTAGGTTTTGACTTCCAATCGAAATGTGTCCCAGACAGTGCATCTGCTCAGGAAAACATGGACGTCTACAACAAACTGATGTTTACAGCAAGTAAAGCAAATATTTATGCTTAATACCTCTAATTTGACAATCATATACACGGCAATAAATTAGAATGTAATATGCCTCTGAAAGCCTGCACAGAGGATTCATTTATATTCACTCTGCACATGGTAACATTAGGCACAATTAAGATGCACATTTGCTGGGTTTAGCAAGCTGGGTGTCATGAAAACCATTCTGTTTCCATGCTTGGAAAAGCCCAAATGCATTGCATGAGACCACGCATTTGGTAGTATGCAGGGGCCTTCACATGGCCTTAAACGGGACCAGAATGACTGGGCACACCAGGCAAGTTGCTTGAGGCCCTTGTCTTTGGGAGCCCTTGGTTGCAGAATGAGAACAAGACATAGTTACTACATTTTGTTATTCCTATAGGCAGCAAATGCCAAAATAATAAAATGATGAATACAGTTTATCCTATCCTATCCTATTTTATAGTAGGCCACCTTACAATAGTATTACACCTATAGTACGTTACGATACGATAGCTACGTATCAAAATATTGCAAAATAGTAATTTGTATGAAATAATTTTTCAGTTGCATTTAAAGTTTTCTGTCATAATATTTCATTATTACAATCAAGTTGTAGATGGATTTCAATCTTTTTAATAAGTGATATTGTTTCAAAGCATTTGCTGCATTGAAAACAGACGATTGAAAAACATTTTATTGTGAAGATCAAAACACGGAAGTGAACTACCAATGGTCTTCCGGTTTAAGGCTCTGTTGGTCCCACTGTGAAAATGGCATATCTATTGAACTTTTCATTATTTATTCTGTTTGTATCATGTATGAATTTAGTTCTTTCCAATAACGGAAGAAGAGTACGTATTTATGGCTACTTATTTTACCTTGACATCTGAGTGGATCTTGACGCTAATGTGTGTTAGCATAATGCATAGCATTACGGTAGCGCCAATGCTATCTACGGTACACATATTCTAATGTATTTACCAGTAGGACTGTTTTGTCGTTTTTAATCACAGATTGGAGATGGGATGGACATGGAGTTTAGTGGCTTGTCTGTACCTCTTGAACACTCATTTGAAGTCGGTAAGGAAGTGTCAGGTTGTTGTCAAAGCAGATGCTAAGCTAATGCGTTGACTTTTATTTACATTGAATACGGTACTGTATGGTAATACAAGTACCGGTAGGGATATAATATTTGTTTGGGTTACCCATGCTTATTGTTTTGGTGGTGGTGGTGGTGGTGGTAGTAGTAGTAGTAGTAGTAGTAGTAGTAGTAGTAGTAGTAGTAGTAGTATAGTTAAGACCAGTTATAACTAAATGACTGATGTGACATGACTTGCTTGTTTACAGTAGTCAGTCAGTGAAAATATATTTTATTGTTTCCAAGATGATGTTGCGAAGTTTTGGAGTCGTGGAACACTTACCTTGAAACCTGGACGGGAGCCCAGCGTATCCCTGTACCAAAACACGCTGTCAGAGGAACACAGGACCAAACTCAAGGTGAGGTCGTATGGTATACAGAGGCCGGGTCAGCTTGTATTGACAGTTCCTGTAGTCCAAAGCAGACGTATCTAGCCACAAGCAAGAATCAGATTATGTACAAGTACTTAATTACCACTTGCTCTAACATGCACATTAAACAAGCAAACTCAAATTGTAAAGCCATTGCTAATGCTGCTTTAGTATTTTCAATCTTTGGGTCACATAACAATTTGCACAATCAAAAGTAACCCAGGACTGCTGCAGCATTGAGGCTGAATGAATGTATGGTACATTATGTATTGTTGGATGTGCCTCCATAGGATTATAGGACTGGCAATGGCAAGTACAGTTGTGAAACGTTTTCTGAAGAGCTATTGGTCTGACCCCAACAAGGGCTCAGCTGTTGTCATTGCCCCCCCCCCGACCCCCCACCCCCCACCACTACCACAGGAGGTGGCTGCGCTGAACGGCCTGTATCGCATCCGGGTGCCCCGTGTGCTCCTGCAGGCCGACAGGCAGGCTGAAAGACTGCTGGATGGCCACCTCACCGCCTTCGTCAGGGCGGTACGTACAGCGTGGCGCGCCTGCATGCCTGCCCTCCCGCCCTACATAACCCACAGAGCCTTTAACGGCCATTTCTCCCGTCGCTAACTCAGTTTGACCTTCTGCTGATCTTTACACTGATCAGCTGCATATCGGGTGGCCTGGAACAGCCCGACTATCGCTCTTAGCTCAGGTAATTTATCTGAGATTATAGTCTGGGAATCCTGTTTACATTAGTGTTTTCACAGCCGTGCTGGCGGACCCATCAGGATGGGGCAGTGAGATGATGTAGAAGTCGACCGTGTTTCTAAGTGGTGGTAGAGTGTTGGTAGTGGAGATCAAAACAGTTGTAGCATGTAACGCTGATTGGTTCAGCCCTGTCCAATAGTTTAAAAATTAACCAGAGGTCTATGCTCAGCAGGACGCAAAGACTGCGAACACTTCCCAATGGAGCGTGGCCAGAACATATTCGGGATACACCAGGCTACATATCGGGAGCCTGTTTCAAATAATTAATTCTGAACAATCTGTTAATGTGACCTTAAACTATTTTGTAGTTTAATTTATTTTATTTATTGAGCTGAGAGCAATAGTCTGGTGGAGCCAGGCTATGGCTTCATGGCTTGACCAGTCACAACATTGAAACCAGCAACTGGATTTATTATTAATAAATTTTTATTATTATTATTATTGTTTGTGACGGTGGTGTAAATACACAATTCTTCACAATGGAGCTGTTTTTATTTTTTATTTTCTCTCTCTCACTATTTAAAAACACAACAGAGTCCTTTATTTAGTAGAAGTTAAGCTAATTAACAAATGAAACCCCCCATGGATAAAAAATAAATACTGTTTTCCTGTTGGTCAATGCTGTTTTTTCTTTGTGCCTCAAGTGTGCCATGGTGGAGTCCCACCTCAGTGATGTCATCAGCCTGCACACAGACGTCTCGGGCTACCTCATTGGCGTTTCCATAGTGACGCTACCCGGGGCCTGCAGGGGGACCGAGGTTGAGGACAAAGTCGATCTGGAGATGTTCAACACCACATTGAGTATAATGGTCCCTGTCAACGCTCCCGGGTTAGTGGGAGATTCAAATACATTTCATAAAATGAAAGTTGTCTGCGTACACTATAGCATCAGCCATTCAGATTTTGGTTAGCATCGCTAATCTGCTCTTCAATGACAAGTGAGCGTGTCATCTTGGGTTATGTGTTTGTGGGATTGTCTTCTATCTTTGGCTATTTTGCAGGCCCGAGACTGCTCTGTTCATTGAGCGAATGGAACAGGAGATTGAGAAGAAAGGGAAAAATCCACAAGAGCAGAAGTCCTTCTTTGCCAAATATGTAAGTACTGGGATCCTGGGAATTTGTGTCTTTGGGACTCTCCTCTCTGCACGGGATTTGAGGTTTGAATTAGCCTCGCCATCCTGATTTCTAAAGCTCCAATATATTTACGCTGCGACTATTTCTCTGGAATACCAAAACACATTTGTCACCCAGCAGCTAGGCTATCTGAAGTTTACGTGTATGTTTTGGTTTAAACAGTCTGATTGGGTGAGATCATGGTAGGTAGTTTGTATCTGAATGTATTAGCCTTACCTTACCTTTATGATATACACTTTTGTTCATGTCAAACTGCAACTCTTTAGATCAGGATGGTTTCACAAGGCTAGGTTATAATAGTACTAATCAATATGGATAAGATGCTGAGCTGTTGTGTATAGTTTAAACAGTAGATCATCCATCTAGACACCGGTTTAATGCATCTATGTTAGCTGACCACATTTACTGTTAAATATACTGTGTGTATATATAGTCAGCTATTGCAAGTTGTCACCAAATTTCTCTTCGCATTTCGCTATCTTACTGTTCTGATGAAAAAATAATCTACTACTTCTACACAGCCCTGACTGTGTAAATAGGAGCATAAACAAAGTGGCGAACACGGCACTCACAACAACAATAGGCCTTTTTCACACTTCAGCGAGTTGAAGCGCATCAATGCTTCCGGTCGGACTGTATTCGTATTGAAAATGCTACAAACAAGTAGAGGGCTCATAGTTCTGATTGTTGTGTACCTTTAAGTATAAATTCCAGCATAAAAAATCCATATCTTAGTTTCCATTGCTGACCAGCAGACGAGGACCGCAAGAAGTAATTGATCATTGCTATTCGGATGGATGAGGGGCCAACTTTTAGAGTTTTGTGGTGTAGTACCTATGTCTGCAGCACTCGTTACCCCAACGTAATACATACATAAGGACCGTAAGCAGGATGAAACCGGAAATTGGGATACACTTTGGAAATTATTCTTCTTCACATGGGAAAGAGACCTATGCTGCTTGGCTTTTGTAATGTGTGGGGCAGGGCTTCTGAGGGATTTTTGTTTTGAGCTCAAAGTTATAAAGCGTTCCTGAGTGACTAACCCTGCTTTTAAATGTGGTCAGCTACAGTATTTTGATGTTGATTTGAAACAACCCTTGCTTTTTAAATGACCTGCTCTGAATAAACTACTAAACAATTAAAATAAAATCCTATGTAGAAATATTCCCATAAAGTAGAAAATACTATATTTACACATAGTAGTATCTATACTGTATGTTTATCTTTATAATTAAAAATTGTGGTTACTATTTGAAATGCTTGAATTGGAATGTCAGAATGTGGTGTACTGCTGTCTTTTATGAAGTGTTTCCATTAAGGCCCCGGCATACTACTAAATGCGTGTCCTACCCCGATGCGGACAAGTGCTCGGGTTGTTCCAAGCATACAAGCGGATGCGTCTATTGTAGACAAAAAAGTGCTTTGAAGCAATATTTATAACTAAGATTTTTATGTGCACACATTATTTCCCATGAGCAGTAGTGGTGTAAGTAAGAGATTCGCTGTTAAGAAATGTGTTTTATACAACTAGAACACTAATTTGTGAGCTTGAGACATAAATTACCCTTTTTAGTGGGTTTCAGCCTGCACATGGCAGTCAACGCGCACATGTCTGCACGGACAGAACATTTTGGAGATGGGCAGGCCTCCGCATTCCATGTATGCCTGGGCCTTTAGTCATGCTAGATTATGTAAGAGTTTAATACAGCCAATATTTCAGTTTTTCATGTTAAAGATTGCATTATTGTGCCCCCTGCTGGTTTAGAAACAGCTGTGTGTGAAGGAGGTGCTTGTGTTCATGCTAGTTTCAGCATTATTTTGGATTCACAGAGGAATGCCCCTCATGTAGATATTTATTTCTGTCTGTAATATTCTGGCTTTCGGTGGAACTATACACAATTGAGTGTAGTTTTAAAATTACATTTTATACTTTGTTTCATTTATTAAAACACAATCTTGTTAATTCTAAATGGCCAAGTATTAAAATCATATATGGCAAGTCACTTTCCAACAAACTACAAAAAAAGCTTGCCTTCACTTTGCTCCTCTGAACTCTGAATCGCTTACTCTGTTTTGCAGTGTTGTACCATGCAGAGCCATATAGAAGAGAGTTGCACCAACTACGTGCACTCCAATGTCAGATCATGGAACCTCGTAACAGGTCACGGAAGTTACTCTATAAAATATATAATAAATGTAACTTGATATTGACTACTAATTACCAAAAATCTGTATTTATCGCCTGCAAAGCACTTCCTGCGTCTACATGAATCACGTGATCATTGAGAATTTTGAAAATTTGTTGGTGTGACTCTGTCCTACATGGCTCTGGTACCGTGCTTTTGTTACTGACTTGTACAGATGTGGCACAGCAGTGTCAATGCACTACTGTGCCACACTGCATGCTACAGTGTCTGTGATTTGGTGCTGTGTGATGTGTTCCAGTGGTATTTGATTCTGGGAGGTGCCATCCTCCTCATGGTTACCAATTCGGCACAGCCCCCAGCAGGGGGGGACAGAGAGCAGAGCTGATTTCCCACTCAAGTACTGTTTTCACTTTTGGCTTGTAAAGCAACTTAATCTGGCCTGCCTGTCTCTATTTTTTTCTCACTCCAGAAATTTTAAGTGTTTAACCTCTAAATTAGATCAATGAGACTGACGTAAATTCACACTAACCGTTTCTCAACCTTCTTATAACCTACACTACAGTCAGTTGCCAAAGACATTTGACGCAGGTTAGCATTTGCCTTTATTCTGAGATTTCGTGATCTTGTTGATCGGGAAATTCCCAATGGCAAATTTGAAAGAACTGACACATGCTGTAATTTACTTAAAATTCTGATCCACCATAATTGTTCATCCTTGCTGTATTTGTGTTTGGCGCTGGACCATAAGGTGTCCTCTTACTCATTTAACATCTTCTACTCTCTCTGTCACGTTTTTCTTTCTCGGCTGCCAAGATGAACCAGCAAATTCCCAAAAGAGCGCCCTGTAATCCTAGTGTATTAGACGTGCTAAGATTTAATTATTGACGTGATAACGTATTGACTCGATTTCTAATAACCGTTTGACCTTTGAACCTTCCCTCCACGTCTCTACAGTGGATGTACATAGTTCCCCTGGTTCTCTTCCTGATGATGTCGGGTGCCCAGGACCAGTCCGGGGGTGGGGCAGGTGGCGGGGCAGCCAGCGGAGGAGGCCGATGAAGGCCATAACAACGGAAGGCCACTTGCGAAGATAAACATTTTGGGAATTGCTGTACATATAGTGCTATTTAAGATGTTCACAATCACTGGTTTAACCTGTACGGTTTAGATGGATACATTGCCCTCGAGGGCTCCATGCCCTGAACTGCATTTTTAATACTTAACAGAAAAATAAAATATTTATTAACATGTGGTTAACATGTGGTTTGATTGTTTGTTTAGTATTCTGTAGTGGCGCTCTGTTTCACTAATTGTACAGCTAACAAAATCATTATGTAGACTGAATTACTAAAGTGATATTGAGCTATTAACATATTTTGGCTGCTTTAGCATTGCTATCTTATCCACATTTTGTGATGTCCACCTTTTTTAAATTGCAAGCCAATTTCTTGGTCTTCCCTGTGAACCATTGTCTTTGTGTTTACATGTGTGTATTTATAAGCATGACAATGAGATACGCATTCCACTGCTCTGTACATGGAAACGGAACATTTCAGAATCTCTCCTTCAACACTGTCTATCCTCTCCCAAAGTCAGTCAGTCTGGATGTCCATCTGTCACGGAACACCCAGCTGCGAAGAAAATCCTTGTTTTTTATGGCTCAGCATTGAGCTGGTGCCTCCTGGCTTTTGTCCCTAACCACCAGTGCCCCATTTATTCAGAACCCCACTAAAACACTTAGTGCTCACAGAACACATGATATCTATTTGCCAGTTCTTCCCATCTTGCTGGGAGTAAGGAGTGGGAAGGCAAAAACTAATTTATTGTAATGAGATCTGCCACTCTGTCATATCTGGCTTGGTCCATCCATGTTAAGTTTCCATCATCAATGATCGGATAGGTTGTTATTTTAAGTGTTGACACCAAATTGATTAAATATTATTCATTGCAACTGCAGCTGCATCCAGATTATTAATAAAGGACCACATGCAATGTGATGAATGTCCGTTTAACTGGAATGAGGGGACACGTGCTTGTTATGACCTGTTCAGGAATGTAATCGTGCAGTTCACCAGAGGACATGAAGACATCTTGTATACCTTCATAACGTCTAACTACATAACATCTACTTTGGTTTATGGTTAATTATTATTACACATTTATTATGACGAAAGCGTTACTATATACTTTCAGATAGGCCTTGTTTATTTACATTTTATATTAGTTTATATTTATCTAATAACCATACAGCAACACTTTTAGGCTACATTTATTCCAGGCTATTTAGGCTATTTGTTAATGTAAAGGATTCTGAAACCCTGTGTATTTAAACAATATTTTAAAGATAACACGTACCTAATTTGGATCTAATGAGTATAGCCTATACCCTGTTATTTTGCAGTGTTTGTATGTTTTTATGCTGTTTTTTTATGTCTTCTACCGTGTCAAGTGAATTAGCCTACATTAATAGCACTATAGACAAACAATACATGTAGACTACTCTTATTATTATTAGTGTCACTGTTAGGCCTTATTAATAGCCTAAGGGAAAGTGACTTGTAATGACTGATGTAATAACTGAAATATGGCAGGGTATAAGCCACCAGAGGGGTGTGGAAACGTAACTACGCTACATGAAACATCTCTGCCGCCTGCATGCCAGTGCTCACTCAAATCTCTTGGCCCTCTATGGCACGGAGGTTGTAAATGTCATGTCACCAGGTGCCAACCATGTGATTTAGGACTCATTACAAGGTTTGTGTTGCACTAAAGCTGTGGGGGGCCTGTTGATGTTGGCCCCCCATTTTCACACAATAATCCTTGCGCAGCAGGTATGGAAAACCTTATTCCAGGTTTTATTCCAGTGCATGTTTCTCAGCATTGGTCCATCGTAGAACAATAGGCTACTTTCGCCATTAAATAAAAGCGTGTTAGGTCTTGTGAAAAAAAAATGGTAGTGTTGCTTATTACCAATCTCTTAACCCTATATATTTTTTATTTGCGATTAAGGCACTCTGACAATGCAGGGTTGGTTGGTTGTCACAGGTGGGGTTGGTTGTCCCTATATTGTTGAAAGTTTATTTGGGTAGTAATTGGAATTGAAAAAGGTTTAAAATATTAAGATTAAAAGATAATGTAGGGAGATAAGAAATGCTTATTTAGCCTATAGATACATGCCTATATTGTTAATTTGAGATAGGCTACTGGTTAGTTGTGGAGGCTATAGTATAAGACTGTTTCTGTGTTTATTTGGTAGTTCAATGAATGTTAAACATGTTAAGTGAACATGAAAAGCAGAATAGTCTGTTTTGTGTGCTGAGAAGCAGAGAACATAATGGAAACATTATGATAATATATTATGTACATAGAAGATAAAAATAAATAATATAAAAACAACAATAATTTTATATAGGCCTACACTAGGCCATATTAGCAAATATTAGTATATTTGCTAAGCTACTCTTGCATCCCGGTGGAGGTTGGGGACTTTGAACCTGAGTGGGAAATGTTCAAAGCTTCCATTGCTGAAACTGCGGCAGAGAGCTGTCGTGCCTCAAGGTCATAGGTGCCTCAAGGGCCGGTAACCCTCGAACACCTTGGTGGACACCAGTGGTCAGGGAAGCCTCCGACCGAAGAAGGAGGCCTTTCGGGATATGCTGTCCCGCAAGCCTGCCTCCGGAGGCGTTGTGAAGGGCTGCAGCATCTGCCGTGGCAGAAGCAAAGCAGCGGGTGAGGGAGAGGTTCGGAGAAGCCATGGAGAAAGACTTTCGGTCTGTTTCTGGAAAAACGTTCGCCACTTCAGGAGGGGGAAGCCACTGAGGTAGTCAAACAACTCCAGAGTGGCAAAGCCCCGGGGATCCGTCCAGAAATGCTAAAAGATTTGGATGTGGAGGGGATGTCTTGGATGACACGCCTCTTCAACATTTCAGTAGCCTGGGGATCTCATCGCTGCTTTTTGCAGATGATGTGGTCCTGATGGCATCATCGGTCTGTGACCTCCAGCACTTTGGATCGGTTCGCAGTGTGAAGCAGCTGGGATGAGGATTAGCAACGCTAAATCAGAGGCCATGGTTCTCAGCCGGAAACCGATAGAGTGCCTACTCTGGGTATGGAATGAGTCTATACCCCAAGTGAAGGAGTTTAAGTACCTCAGGGTCTTGTTCGCGACATTACAGCGGGAGATTGGCCGGAGAATCTGAGCAGCGGGAGCAGTATTACAATTACTTTGTCGCACCGACGAAAAGAGCCAGAAGACAAAGCTCTCGATCTACCAGGCAATTTTCGTTCCTACCCTCACCTATGGTCATGAAGGGTGGGTCATGACCGAAATAACTAGATCACGGGTACAAGCGGCCGAAATTAGTTTTCTCACAAGGGTGGCTGGCATTTCCCTTAGAGATAGGGTGAGAAGCTAGAACCGCTGCTCCCTTGTGTCGAAATGAGCTAGTTGATGTGGTACGGGCATCTGGTAAGGATGCCCCCTGTTCTAGGCATGTCCAGCTGGGAAGAGGCCTCTGGGAAGACCCAGGACTAGGTGGACAGATTATATCTCCACATTGGCCTGGGAACACCTTGTGATCCCCCAGTCAGAGCTGCATAATGTGGCTCGGGAAAGGGTGGGGTCCCCTGCTGGAGCTGCTGCCCCTGCGACCCGACTCATGAATAAGCAGGTGACGATGGATGGATAGATGGCTATGTCCCAATCACCCTTAACCAGGGACATTATAGCCTATAAGGACTTTGCTTAAACTCACCCTACATTTGTTGCTAGCTAGCTTGTTGGTTGAAATAACAACCAATTTTTATGAACGTTTTGGTAACCCATCCCAACTGTCAAAAGTTAAACATATGAACTACCTCGATATTATAGGGAGTCATAAAAAAAGAAAAGAGTATGAAATAGCCTATTTAGTTTTAGTGCCTAAAAACGATAAAAACATGTCTCAACTCTCACTGTTGCATATTAAGCATTCTGTAACAAAGTGAGCTCACATATCAAGTAGGGGCAGTTATTTGTTGTGCAATTTACTAAAAATGTCCACAGTGGATGAAATATAAGCAGTGAGACAATATACTTGGGATTACCAACCCCGTTCTCTGCCTACTTCATGATAAATCATCATAATCACTATGGCACATTGGCAGAAAAGCCTCTGTTTGGTCACTCACTACTGTAATGTTTGGCCACAATGTTCACACTGAAGTCTGAATCATTCAGACATACAGGTAGATGTATGAATGCCACAAGACCTGGCTACTCAATCAGATGGTGAGAGACACAGATTAGGGCAAAACATAACCTAATATATAACCTACATCCCCAGTCCCTAAAAAACATCCTATAATTGTGTTTATTAAAGTAGCCCTACAGGTCTTGAAGATAATGCGTCCAGACAACGGAACATTCCACTACAGCAATTTAGTTAACATAATAAGCAGTTTTAGGAAGACGAAAAAGCTTGTGTGAAAACAGAAATGTAGTTTCCTCATAATACATAGGTTTATCAGAAAGAAGAACTTTCATGATAGCAAGCATATAGATGTTTTTTATTAATTGTATTGCTACTTTAAAGGTGGGGTCAAAGAAGCTTGATATTTCGCTCCCCAGTGTCATAGGCATAAGCTCTGCCCCACACATTTGGAAACACATTGCCAAGGAAAATGTCAGTAGACTACCCATTGATCAACACATCAGACTATTTTTCACTCAATGTGTAAAAGGCAGAATTTGCATTATGTTGCATACAATCAGGTGTGGTCAAATCTTCTCTATAAATCCAGTGATCACCAGAAAAGAAAATACTTTTTTTCTGATACATTATCTTGTTATCTCGAGAAAACAATATTTATCTCAAGATCACAAAATAGCCTAAGTCATTTGTGATCTTGATATAATTGCATTAAAATAAATAATTGCAAGCATGAACCTTCCCACCTATAGGGGCTATTATTACATAAAGTAGCATTCTATAGTGTGTACAAAGGTCAAGCTACAATATTGTTGTGCTCACTACCTAACGGCATTAGGCTTCAGGTGGTGAAACCCATTTCATACCACATTGAACATGTCTCGTGAGCCTGTGAAGTAGGATGGCTACACCTCGTTACATTTTTTCTTTAAATTGCATTGTGTCCCCAACATGGAACATGGAGAATCGTGACATATTGTTTCACGACAGTATGTTATTTACTTTAAGTGGTATTAATTTAGACATACAGCACATAACAGCATAAAATCATTGTTGCATTGGATTTTAGCATTAGCCTTTTGTACAACTAATTGAACAATTAAAATATGAACGGGGCTCAATACATAAAATGAGACAAATAGCCTGCACTGATAAAATTGAGGGCACTGTTATATTTCATAGCATACCACCCTGGAACACCCTTGTGAGTCTGGGCACTAACAAAGTCTCCCTGCAGGCATTCATCACTTAAATATGACCATATATGCTTGTTATTTGATTTATACGGCCTTGAGTGTTTTTCTCATGTTTCAAAATTTAAACAGCCAAAGTCTGAATCGATAACGTGCTTTTATACATTATCAACATATATATATATATATATAAGATCAGAATGAACCAAATTGACAATGCTAGAATATGCATCAGGAACCCCAAAATATGTATAATGTATTAGGTTGACACGTAAAGTCCTTATTTACATTAAGAACTTACACTTTTGATTTTACAATGATTTTTAAATGGTATAACCAAAAACTCTTTAGATTATAAATCTTAAGCCATTTTCGAACTTGGGCAGCACTGGTTTGATTCTTCACAAATGGAACTTGGAAATGGCTATTATTCATGACTGTATTTATCTCTAGTAACTATTTTTGGTTATTATTATCCTCCACTTACACTTTACAAGCCTACAGTACAAGTGTAGTTATACATTGTAACACCAGGTATGTTTGGCTCTCAAATGCAAGGCTGCATTGCTATGGTGACAAAGTAGCCTAAAGTAAAATGCTCAGAATACAGTTTCCAGAAATATTTAATATAAAGTTGAGAGTGTGACCTTTAACCCAGACTGAGGGTTAATGGGTTGCATATACCTTTAATTTGTTATTAAATTATATATATTTTTGTTTTGCTTTTGATCAGTGTTATAGCTTACACACCACAAGTGTCCAGCCCATGTGAGTGTCAAAGTGTTTTCTGCATTGGGATATATTGGGATATTGCCTGTCTATGCATCTGATCCCTGAAAAGAATTGAAGATGCTGAAGTTTCAGATGTCACGAGGGTCCACTCAGTGACTAGATCCAACCAAAACCCTTGTCCATCCCTTCCTGCGTAGTAAGTCCCCTTGCACCCTGCCGCCTTCATCCCGCCCCACTTTGTCCCCCTCCAGAAGAAATAAGGTTTTTCATCAGACGCACAGGCAACACTTGTTGAACATCCTTCCAGTTTGAGACCAAACCTCCCTGAAACCTAAGGAAGCATGCCTGTTCCGAAGAAACCAGGTAAGATAGCAACCCGATAGTCAACTAAACTACTGTAATGCACTAACTAAGCGATTGGAATTGCTGCAATACATGTGGTAAAGCCTTCTCACGGACACAATTAAATATTAATCTTCATCAGCCTGACAATGGTAAATTTTGAGTGTTGGAAAATGTTTGTACGATTTAACAAAAACTCTTCGCGTGTGTGCAGTAACTGACATATTTATTTTGAAACGTTACTTTAGAGTAACTGCGCCCTGAACTTTACTATCTGTTATACAGTATGTTAAAATTGTGTTTTCAAATAAGTATGTAGGCCTGATGTTGAAAATAAAAAAACTGCTCTAGAATGTAATACTAGCCTTGTCTTTGAAGTACTGTATCTTTGCACATTTCCAGAGCCAGACATCCATAAAAGCCTCGACCATAACTCATAACACACCCGCCAACACACCCCAAAAGTTATTAATCACGCTTCTGGCATCCATGGTAATCAAGTATGAAATGCTGCACAGTAATTCAAGTCTACAAAATGCAAGAGCCTATACTGGTTATATTTCTGAATTCTTCAAACGGTTTGAAGTCTTTATGTAACATTATTCTGTGCTCCAGGTCTCTGGACATATAACGCTCCAGGACGACACCAATTAGGTCTACAACCATTAACTGAGAACCGTGAAAAGTGATTTTCGTTACCGCACAGTAAAATTGGTATCAAAATGGCCACATCTAATTTATTAATGCAATTATCAATCTTGGTGTGGTAGGGAACATGCTGGGGATACAAAATAGTCAAAAATGTACGATCAATTTGACATATTCCTCAAAGGATATTTTGTTCTTTCAACATATGTCTTCATAGTAGAAGGACTATTACGGTTCTGCCGTATCTCCCCCATCAATCTCTATTTCATGCTCTCATCGCAGGACCAGTAGCTGAGGAGGGGAAGGGGTGGGCTAGGAGGGGGCACCAGCAGGAACCAGGATGGGTGTGGTGGGCACTGGGCATCCCGTGTGCATCTTATCCCCTGCCCTTATATCTCCAGTTGCTCCTCTCATCGTGTTAAACCTGATGGACATACATGCCCACCCCCCGCTGAGTGCATGATATTGGACATCCAAGTACCCCAGCTTGTTTGTCAGTGGAACACGGAGGCGCTCCATTTAACATGATGGCTGTCTGTGCCACCTTTGGCGCACACGTATCACAAATGTGTTAACACCAAGGACAGCTCCTATACTTCTATGAGGAGCGGGTCTGCATTAACGGACGTCGTTTTATGTTGTAGACAGTGTCCCTGAGTGCTCCTTTACCTCACCCCACCCTTCCCGTTCCTGTCTCCCACTTCTATGTCTTCATCTGTGCGATGTCAAACCATCAGTCTTTTTGAGTAGCTGTTTATCCATCTGCTGATCTCCACGGGGCTTTTCTGTGGATCCCTTATATCGTTGATGGGCATCTGCTGTGGGTGTTGGGGGGGTATGGGTGACTTGACCACAGACCAGCCAGGAAGATGTCATATCAACATACACCCTCTCAGCAACACTTTCATCCATACCTCCACTGGGCCCTGTGCCAGACATTTCACCCCCAAGGTGACACAGGGCAGGTTCAACTGGATTGGGTTGCTGATATTCCCCAGAGAGGGAAACCCAGAAACGTCTTCCAGAATTCAAAATGACCGTCACATCGGCATCACATTTCTCTGAATGTCTCTTATCTAATCTATTCCTGTAAGCTACCAAATAATTCCCCGTAGTGTCACGATGCACCCCGCGTATCATTAACGGCACCGTTGGGTAAATCTCCCTCTCTGTGTTGCCTGTGACACCTGCTCTGCTGTATCCCTGTAAGGGAGAGGTCCGGAGCCCCCGTCGCACGAGGAGAAAGACAGATGATGTGATCTGTCGTCAACTTGCCTCTGCTCCACTGTATTTCCCAGGAATATATGACCTAGGTGCAGTCCTATTCTCTTGCCAAATGTTTTCCATACTCATGCCATCTCCTCTGGCACTACACTCATAAAACAGTGTTGGAATGCACATGAATAACATCCATTAATATGTATTTAGTTAGCAGTCCCAGATGCCCGCTCAGTTAACAAAGAGGCACAATAACCGCCTCTGTAGCTTTAACACATATTTAGCTTTATTTGAGCACTGCCTGCCTGGAATTACACACCGTAAACTAATGGTAATTTTAAAAACATTCAGTGTGGATCCTTCCATTAAAAGTGAATGTTCTATAATAAGTAAATGATTAGCTAGCCGATACTATTGAGAAATTCCATGACCAGCTGTAGTCAAGAATTTCCTTGCTTTGAGAGTATATTTTGATGTCTATTGTTAATGTTTTATTACATTTGTGGTCATGTTTTCCTTCTGTCGGCTATATTTGCGTCCTCTCCGACTTTGGTTATGCAAGCTCAGGCTTATAAGATGTAGGGCGCGGGGGGTGGGAAGGTCAGACTAGCTTCCAGCCTTCCACAACGTAGCCAAGCTTCGGGGGATGATGCGCATCATCTTTCATCGGCACGGTCGTAGCCAATGAGCAGCTGTTATACACAAAAAAGCAATTAGTCTATGTCACTGAGTACGGGTGTCATGCCAAAAAGTGATTGCATTTTGCAACCAAAAATGATATAGGATGTGACATTTCAGCTGAGACTAATCTCTTTCTGCCATATATTAGAACACAATAACATAACATTAACATTTGCTTTGCTTATTTTCCTATAGGAAGGAGAAGCAAAGATGCTACAGAAGGTAAAATGCATGTTATGTGTTAATGTAGGTATGTTTCCCAAAGGTCTTTGTCTACAATAAATCACAAGACATAATAATCTTCAACATGCTACAGTATATGTTCCTCTCTGCAATCTCAGAGAAGCTGCTTCCTTATGACCCAAATATTCCTGAACCAACAACAAGAGCAGACTTTGTGAAATGTAAGTCTGGGATTGCTATTTGTTCTCCTCTTAACTTTGTACATGTCAGTTGACGCTGAACCATTTTTACAAAGCAATGAAGTTGTTTCTTTAAAAGTATTTATTTAATCGCTGGTGTTCCCTGTTGTGTCAGATTGGTTACCACTCTCTCTGGAGGACAAAACAGCACAGAAGCTGCTGTGGATATCTGAGAACGGAACCAAGGTGGCCCGTACATCTGATGCCGTGTGTCCATATCCCAACAGGCCTGAGAGATACGAGCATGCACCACAGGTTGGTAATGATGCAGACCAATACCAAGCCCCGCCCCTTTTTGTTTTCCAATAACAGCTGAGCATTTTTTGAATCCGACAGAAACTCCTTCAACTGTCTGTTTTCTGTAATAGATCCAAAGTCACTTTTGCATTATGGGACCTTAGTTTGAAAAAAATATGTAAGGCGAGAATACAATTTTTTTTAGACCCCGTTTGAATTGTGCCACGAAGTACACATATGATGTTTGTCTATTTAATAGATAAGGACATTGCAGTTTGTTGTGAAACTTTAAAGAAATCTTTAGTCTTGTGTGTAACTGCACCGGATAATTTGTTTCAGAGCTTCAGTTTAATTTCGCCGTTAGAATCAGTCTGCAAAACCTCGGAATCAATTTGTGCCCGAGTAGCATCTGAACTTTCCAATCAGCATCATGTTTATAGCTATATGGGCGTGGTTTAGGTCTGCCGACAGCGAAAATGACTTGATGGTTCATCCAATCAACTGCCAAGTATTTTTTAAAGCATACCTGCCATTAACAGTTTCAATGGCTCCTTAGATGGACTTGTGACAACAATTGCTTTGACATGTCAGGTTATGTCTACACAGCCATCGTACATTTAAGCAACGTACTGCAGATATCACTACACAACAATATTCTATAGCCTTTGCAATGTGATTTGAATGTGTGGGGCGGCACTTCTGAGGGAGCATTTAATGGCATTGAAGGGAGAGGTGTTTTGGTTTTGATTTGAATTCATATATCAACAAGCTTTCCCTAGAATGCACAATTATTATCTGCTAGGGTACTGTAGGCCGTCATTAATTGAGAGTGCCTGGAGAGCATTTCGTCTCAGGTGTCTACCGGTACCATGCAGTGGCTTCAACCCTAGATAGTGTTCTATTTAGTGAACACTATTTAGGGAATGAGTGAACAGGTGAACAAGTGGACATTTCTTTAAGCTGATGTCAAGTTGATGTCAGCACATTAGTCTACCTATCTTTATTTTTATAAAAACCTTGAAACACTCATTGGCCCTGATAAATAGGCCTAACCAGAGCCATGGTTAGCAAGAGTTATGCCATCTCCGTTCACGCCAATGGACCGTTTTTTCACAGCAATGTAGGTGTGAGCATCAAAGCATGTGTGTGAAGGATACATGCTGCGTTTTGCATTGCTGTTATAAAGTTGACACTTAACGGTACAGTCGTTCTGGAGAAAGCATGTTGATATTTGAACTCGATCAAAACGAAAACACCTCTTCTTTCAATGCCATGGGTGCTCCCTCGGAAGCTCCACCCCACACTTTGTGAACACATTGGAAAGGCTGGGTAATTGGTGTTTGCGGCCTGCGCCATTTTGTGTTCATATTTACACAGCCAGGGCTGCGTAGAAACGCCAGATTATTATTTTCTCACCTAAAATGAACAGCAGACCGCGAGGAGATATTTGGTGAATTTGACAAAACGTGTTCTATCTTACAATTGCGTAGTACACATCTAACCACCTCGTGCAGTGACCGGTCAGCGGCGTGCCATCACCATCACCTAACTCGTCTCCTGTCCTGTGTGCAGGTGCTTTGTAAGGAAGGACTGCTAGGCTCTCGGGGCTACTGGGAGGTGGACTACGATGGCTGGGTGGTGATCGGGGTGGTCTACGAGAGCGGCGGTCGAAAAGCCCAGGATGGAGCCTGCGGCCTCGGCGAGAACGCCAGTTCCTGGGGCGCCGGTTGGGCCGGCTCCACCTACCACGTCTGGCACAATGGAGAGAACGTTGAGGTCCATCTCCCACTATCGGCCACTATGGGCGTGTACGTCGACCAGCCCGCCGGCATCTTGGCGTTCCTCCAGGTGGAGGGACAGGGTGACAGCAGGGAGGTGCGACTGATTCACAAGTTCAAAACCAAGTTCACAGAGAAGCTTTTCCCTGGTCTCTGGGTTGGTACAAATTCATTCTGCCAGCTCCGGAAAAAAGACCAGTGAGGAATAAAAGATATGGTGGGAAATGTTAGAGCGCTGAGAAGGGGATGTCTGGGGAACAAGTAGCCTATCTAGGCGTTAGCAGGCAGATTTGAAGGACTGGATATTTACAGTATACTCATTAATTCGATTAGGATTAGCCTAATTTTTGAGGATGGCAATATACAGTAGCCCGTGTGCAATAGACCACACATTTCAAGTATATCAATTTCTTTGCATAATCTATAGGTTGCCACCTTACAGCCTTTCTGTAAACACAATTGTTTTACTTTAGAGCTTATTTTGTATTTGTGTTAATGTGAATGTAGTGAGTCAGTACAACAACTGAGTAAAACATTGTCTCTGTCTGTCTGTTTGTGATTATTATTATTTTGTGCTTGGGTTTCATATTTTATTTTTAATACGTTTTTCAGTGTAGGTTTACATAAAGTGTCTTTGTGTGTTTCCTCCCTTGGTTTTGGAAGGAAATTTGTAATAAGAAAAACGAAATTGGTAAACGATAATATATTTGTATTGCTGAAGGCTTAAAATCACAAATTTTATACTAAGTGCTAATATTACGTTTTATTTAAAATTGACAGTAGGGTACATATATTTGAATTTAATTAACCTAAGACCTAATAGAAAAGATGTATTTCAGAAGCTATGTGATGCAACTGTCAAGCTGATTAAACTTGTATTGTATAACTTTATGAATTTAATTAAAACATCCAGTTTTATTCCAAACATCTCACAATCTCAAACAAACGCACACACACACACACCATTAAATAAGCCAATGTGTCGAATAAAACTTGAATAAAAAAAACTATAAATACTTCCATAATAATCCCCCTTGGAAGATACATTTTGTAGGCTTCCCTCAGGCGGAGCTTCAGAATGCATAAAGGTAAAACTAAGAGGATTAGAAACCCATTTATTCCTGTGGCTACTACACTATTAACACTAGAACTTCCAAGATGATAATTCTGACCTTTTTACAATGTTGCAATGTAATAGCTATATTGAGATAAATCCCATGTAACTAATAGGACCCTGACTTGTGTGTATTGATATTTTATAAAAATTTCGAGTTTTGTGTAACTAGAATGGCCATAAGCGCTCATTCTTACCACTCAAACAAGATTTGCATAGAATTTAAAAAGAAATTCTAAGAATAAATGTAGCTGTAATATAGGATAGGTAATAATAAACACCAGGCCGTTACATTAATTTAAAAGCATTCATTCATTTTGGAGCATAAAGTATGTACAGTATGCCCCAGAATTAGAATTCAGCTAAGATTCAGTTTAATTTCGCCGTGAGAATCAGTCTGAAAAAGTAATCATCGTAATAATTTTGAATGTGTCCGAGTAGCAACTGAACTTTCCAATCAGCGTCGTGTTTATAGCTACGGGTGTGGTTTAGGTTTGCCTACAGCGAAAAAGACCAGATGTCTCATCCAATCATTTGCAAAGTATTCTTTTGAAAGTACATTCACATTACAAACTGTTTAAATGTACAGCTTCTCAGATGGAGTTGTTGTGACAACAATCCATCTGGCATGTCAGGTTACCCCAGAATTAGTCTTGCAGAGCCAGCCTTTCCTTATAGAAAGTCTGGGACACAGACTGTGTCAGTACCCGCCTACTTGATATACAAGGTATTTTGATTGATATGCACGACGACCAACTACGTAACTCAATGACTTAGTCAGATGTTAAACTTTCAATGAGGAAAATTAAACAACAGAGTCTGGCTGTTTTACAATCTACGGTTATTGATTAAAATAATGCGCTATCGTTATATATATATCATTGTCACTCCTACTTGTGAGTGACAATGCTAACAGCCAATGGATATTGACAGTATTACTTACTAAAGTCAGTTGCTTATGTAGCGAAGTAGGGGGAGAGTCTAATAGACTAATTAGTTAAGGACAGACACCTGTGGGAGAGGGGATAAATGTTAGAGCAAAGTAGAGAGTAGGGGAAGAGCGAGCAGCACGTTTTGTCAGACAACTGATTATTCCGCCCAGTAGGCTACTCTGTGGGACGGGAGGGTGCCGTCCGCCACTTGTAGTGTGGCCTGCGGTGAAGACAGCTAAAATAGGTGGAGTGGTTCCTGAGTTAGGAGGGGAGGCTAGTCGCCTCCTGTAGGTAGTGATGGACGGGGCTTAGAGAGTGTGCCTGGAGCAGCTGCCGCTTTCCTTGGATCACAGCGTGATATTGCCACAGCACGCTGTATATGGGCCTTCCTGCTAGCCAATTCCCTTGCGACGGTGCCTTCAGCTCGGACACCGGGGGAGGTTCTTGTCAACTCCGTCAGCTGAGTAACTTTTAATTAACATGAAATAAACTGTTTAGTGTAGTTTTGTCATGTAGTGTAATCATGTAAGTTAGTGTAACATAAAGTTAAGACATGCAGCTGTAGATCGACCGTAGACTTATGTATAAGACTACTGGTTGTTTTATTGTTGCCCTAATTGTGTTGAATAAATAATATTTTATATAACAGCTGGTGATGTATGCAGTTCTTTAGCCTCTCTTCCGGACCTCCTTTGCTCATCGAAGGTGGTGGTAGTACCCATTCCTGGTAGCATTCTATCAAGCGCTTATAACCGCAATTATTGTTACAATATGTATACTATCTCTATTATTGAGTGGTATTTTGCTTGATTTGACCTTTTTTAATGTGCATTTTATGTATTTGACTTTAACCTGTAGGCTATAGCGATACTTTAACATAATTAATGTATACTCTCCCTGGTAACTTCAACTGAATAAAGAAAGAAAGAAAGAAAGAAAGAAAGAAAGAAAGAAATAATTTCTTGCAGGTCTGTCTAATTATTCTTGCTAAATATATTTCATTTACTATTCAACATTTCAGTATCCATAGTCTACTAATAACAATTCCACGTATGCGCTAATTCCAGTGTTGGCAAATGTCAAACGTCCCGAGTGCCACTGTTCAACTGCTGCTTTTGTTCACTTTACCTTATCAGTTTTGTTTATTCTCATACCCTTACGACTTTATTCTTTTCTCGTATATTTTTTACAGTGATCCTTAAACGTATAATTAAATAATTAAAACGTCAAAGTGAAATAATAAAATGGATGTATGGTTTACCTTATCATGTGAAGAAATTAAGTCATTAAAGGTAACCCCTGTTGAATAGGCAGACACTTCCTGGATTCACATCTCATCTGTTAGGCTATATGTCATTTTCCCCTCCCACTTTGTAGCTGATTTGTCAGTGTACATGACAAATGATGATTTCCTCACAAGGGAAGCGACACAACTCGGTCCAAACAAACTAGTGATTTCACTCCTGGACTACCCGATATATGCCTTTGTGCAGGGCGCAACGACGACGCAGAAGTTGCTGAGTGGTTGGAACAGTATCATAGCCAGAAATGTGTGTGGGTGGGCGTACATGAAACTATAGGTGGGCAATAACAAATTGTCTAATACTGTAGGCCTATTATAACTACGATAGCCTAGTATGCTATTTATGCAAGTTGACTACAGTATGATAATACCATTCTTATCACCGCTAGCTTTGTAATTACACAGGCCAATGATATAGGTCTAAAATATTATGCCGGTAGCCTACCTTAACAATAGCCTATGTTTGTGATTTTAGCACATTGAACATTATTCGTGCAATTTCGTTAGTAGCAGTGCCAGACAGTGCGCCCTGTGCAGGTACAATATCGATCAATTGATCCATATGATCATCAGTGCACCGGCAGCCAGGAGGAGGGTGAGGCTGCGGTCATATCAAAAACTGCAGGCAATGGACCATCGCCTTCCGATTGACAATTCATACTCAAAGCCTACCTGATACCATCCTGATAATCGCGAACTTCATTTTAATTTCGTCAGAATCAGTCTGGAAAGCCTCAGAATCATCATGTCCGAGAAGCAACTGAACTTACCAATCAGCGTCGTGTTTATAGCTACACGGGTGTGGTTTAGGTGTGCCGACCATGGTGCCAAAACGACCTGATGGTTCATCCAATCAACTGTAAAAAGTAGGCTACAGCCATTCACAAACAGCTTCAATGTACGGCTCCCCAGATGGACTTGTGACAACAATTCCTCTGGCATGTCAGGTAATTCTATCCTGCCTCACTAAAAAAACTATAGCCAACACTGCAGCCAGCTGTGGCGTCAACCAGACAGCATCCTTAATGTTGGTTGAGGCTGTGTATTTAGATCAAAGTTCATCAGTGTTGAACTCTAGTCTATACAAAATAATGCAAAATTGCTTCACCACAGGAAGCTAATGTTTTATTTGCACCTTCGCTCATATAGAATGGGAGGCGAATATTAATTTTGCATGTGTCTGCAGCCTGATGGTGTATGGTTCTTTCTCTGGCTCTGGGCAAACTTTTCTTGGAAAACACTGCATATAGGTCCATGTTAAACTCACGCTTACAAATAGCAGCTTCAACGAGTGCTATAGCTTCTCGTTAAAATTTATTGTTTCAAACCGGCATCTGCTTGAATGAATAACATAAGCATATTCTATCCACTTTTTTTGTTCATGTCCCATGATGGGGACTGTCGTAAGTTTAGCTATGGTAACTTGAAAAAAACGTCCCTCTTTCTTTATCTTGCCGAGGTGTCGTGCCCAAAAGTGCTAAAAAGCAATCACCGTATGAAAAAGTGCATTTTATTCCCACATTTTTAACTGGTAAAAAATGAATTGGATAATTATAAACTTGGTCACAGAGTAGGTGAAATACTATAAATTAAGGATAATTTAAAAATCACTTTTGGGCACGACACCTGTCGACAACTCGATAATTGTGGCTAGTTGGGTGGGGGAATACATTCATAATTTACATTGATTATTAAATAACTATTGATATTTATAAAATAGAATATTTGGCGACTGATTACTAATGCAAACAAGTGTTAAGTGTTTATCTTAACACTAATGGTTGGGTGGGCGGTGGTTCTAATTAGGTGGCGGTCGCCACCCATGCCCACCCGTGGCTACGCGTCTGGGTTGGAAGATGTGGCCACGAGAGGAAACCCGCTGCGGACGTCCTCTAGGAAGTCCTCTAGGAAACAAGCATGCGCCTCGCTGACCCCTACTGGACATAATTAGTATAGCAGCGGTGTCTTGTGCAGTATACTTTTACAAGAAATCTTCCAGAACACAGTAAGGAAAATGTGCTGTGTTGCTATTGTAACATTTTGTATTTATTTAACTTAATTTGAGTTGTGCGTGTGTTCTTTACTGCATAGTTACCTTCTGTATACATTTCCTTGTGTGTATGGTTGTTTAATTTGCGGTGTGTCTGCTATATGTGTGCAGTGGCACTGTAGATAGTCAAATTCTCAAACATTTATGTAATTAAAGGCTAGATAATGAATAAACAATATAAGACATGTTTTCAGTAGGGCAACAATTAATTCACAGGTTAATTTGTCATGGTCACAACGACACATAAACACACTTTATTAACTTATAACCAACCTCACAGACAACCAACCTTCTCAGACAACCAACCTTCTCAGACAACCAACATTGAGTCGTTGGGAAACGGGAAACAAACATCTTACTGCATGAACATGCCACTGTTGTTGACTCAAAAGCAGAAAAGTGCTCATAGTGCTAAATGTTTAAATATTTGTATTTATTTCTTTATTTATCTGTGTATACATTTTTTTTATAAGGCCTACATGTTTCAGGTAACCATGGTGTGGAAATATGCAGTTGATGTGTTTCGAGGTGGTTGCAAAATGCTTTTTCATCTGACAACGCCTTTAAATGATGACCGGTGTTGGGCAGGAAATAGTTACTAGTTATTAGTCTGTAATATTATGACTTTTTTCAGTAACTTGTAGTTGTAACAAATTACTATGTCCAAAACAGTAATGCTATTACAATTACTAATCCAAGTAATGCTGCATTACTGCATTAACAAGAACGAGATCCCCCCCCTCCTCCCCTAGACTTCCATTATGAAGACGTGCCTTTATTATTTTGCTGATCCTTGCAAACTAGTTCAGGTATTTGAACCAACATGTCCAATCAGCTGGTTTGAGATGCTACAATGTTTTTGCATTGGCTGATTGTTGACTCTTAAAGTTAATTATTGTTCCAATAAAGAGGATTCAGTTCTAAAATGAGCTGGCTACACAGGTTGTCATTTATCTGAAGGGACGAGGCAGGGTAGTGATTTTGAAAGTAGTTATGTAATGAGTAACAAAACTAATTACTTTTAATATCCAGTAATAAGTAAAGTAATAGTATTACTTTATGAAGGAGTAAGATAAATAGTGACTTATTATTATTCCTGATCCTGAGTAACTTGCCCAACACTGATTATAACTATAGTTAATTTGATTCCAGCTGTAGGCTAGTCTATAAATTGAGTCGCTTGCTTCACACACAATAAAAGGCGGGGTTAGTGATCATAATCCCTTCTGTCAAATTCAGCAATCTCTCAAAGACAGACCGCTAGGCTTCGTCCATGTGCGGTCCATAAGAATCCTCAGTGTTCCTTCAAAGCCCTGGCTCTGTAAAAAATTAAGTAGGCCTAGTGTTAACACTATGCCAACATTGACAACGCATGGCTTGATCATCATGTTGAGTTCAAATATCTTTCTGCAGCATCACTTGCTACACTGAAGGCACACAATTACTTTTCATTGTCAGGTATTTAAAAAAAAAAAAAGAAAATAAGAGGCAAGATATATGGTGACATGATAACGTTTTTTTAAATTAACTGATTTAGATTTGAGAAAATTTACTTTTTGTTTTTCCTCATTATTTTGTGTAAGGGTAATCTGCTGTTCCACAATCGTCCAGTCGGTGGCGGTAATGTATGTATAAACTGGTTTGCCTACCGCAAATAATCAGAGCAGAAGCGCCACTTGCTAAGCGGCGCGGAAGGGGGCCCCTCGTTGCACGATTTACTAACTGCTGACATTTACGTATTTTCCCAGAAAGGTAAAATGGGAAAAATATTGTTTTCGTGTTTTGTGATCCATGTTCGCTTTATGATACTAGTTTTCAGCGCATAGATTTGGGCAAATAAGCCGACAGTCTTCAACGTGTTTTAGTGTCCAATGTTAGCTTATTAGCTTAGCTATATTAACCATCAACAAAGAGGTAGCTTTTTCTAAAGAGTTAAAGAGATAACCACGCGTTTGTTATACTCGTACGGTTAAATTTCGTTTAATGTTTTGCTTTCGGTGATAAGATTTCACTCAATATACAATGTAGCTGACTGTACTTTATGTTCGTCCGCTAATGATGTACCGTACCGTAAATGAATACTAGCTAGGCCTTCTTTCTTTTCTAGCAAGTTGCATATGCGGAAGTGTACATTAACGTACGGTACATTATATTAAGTACATTAACGCATAATATAGCATACATTAACTATAGCTTTTACCACAGCTGTTGGATAGCTAGTTATGCAACACATTTGTCTGATATAGCAAACATTAGGCTTTTTATATCAGTTAACATCGCCCTGAACTAGTCTTGAGATTTCAGGTTATTTTATGGCAAACCCACTACGGTAGTCTTGTTTTTCCACTGTTGTGTTGAAATTCATCTGATATACTGTTATAACACACATTGTTTGTTACAGGCTTTGCATGATTTAATCAAGAGCTGAACAACGCATATATTGCCTTTGCATTCCGTTAAGATAATGTAATTTCCCCTAAAAATTTAAAATTACTTACATGCTGATGTGACAGAATGCAGAACCCATAACTAAGTTTGTCAGACCGACAAATCAAGGTTTTAAAAAGAGAGAACCGCCTACAAGCAACAAGATGGAGGCATTATCAGGAAAAAAATAGGTCAACTGTGGGATCCTGATGTGATACTCATGGTGACTGGTTTACATAGTGTGCCAAAATAATTTAGCATGATGAAATAATTAATTTATCAGGTAAAGCATTTGGTGTTGTTGTTAAATACGAATTCTCATTGGTATGTCCGAGTGTTAGAATCTCAAAACTCCAACTTCAATATGTGCACACGACTGTAGGCTACAATAGCAGGTACATGCAATGCTTGTTTTGTCAGACCACATGCTGTATTTAAAATGGTGCGTTTACTACTACTATCTATGAAGTCTCTCAGTAACCACCAATAATATCGAATAATAAAAGTCTGCTGATCTGTCACTTTCAAACGATCTTGTTACATTGGCTAAAGGTCCAGACAACCTAATCCGGTAAAATAATTAGTCCAAAACACATTACATTATTAAATACTAGGTTGGGCCGATAGACGTCTCTCAACGATGGTTGACAGACATCACGACATTGAGCGGGCATCCTGATTTAAAAAAAAAAGGCTTAAGTAGCGTTTAGACAAAATCATAAATATACAACACACTGAGCAATAAGCTTTTGCTGTGATCAGGATCACCTTCTCTTCCCCTCTCTCGAACACACGTGCACAAGTGCAGACACACAAGCCTACAGTAATTGGAGGATGCAATATGCTCATACCCTGGCAATAATATACATCATCACATCTCTCTACATCTGGCAACGCAATCAATGTATTATACTCAAATCCAAAACCGAACAAGTCGGTTTACTGCTTGTGTTCACTCACTTTGCTGTAGCCTACCATGACGGTTGTTAGCTAGCTGCTTTGGTAGGGCAAGCTGCGTGATATAGCAGATGCACCTGCACCATCGTCGTTTGTCCATCTTTTGCTCAAATTATATGAACACAAAATCTGCACCCTACTTCAGAAGTTGCTGTCTTCTTTAATTGGGTAGGCTATAAATTCGAAGTATGCTACTGCCAGATAGGTGAAGTGACTAAGTTTTACCGACTACTTCTACGTGTGTTTATATTTAAACTGTTTAGGGTAAGGAAATGTTTTATAAAAACGTATATTGCCGCAGGTTCAAGGCCGCCATCCTGGTGGTTCACTGTAGACATCGTCCGATGCCAATTTGGTAGACTTTTCCCAACTAGGGGTGTTCCATATAACCAAAATGTCATAACCCGATATAGATTATTTTATATCCCGATAACGATACATATCACGATATAGCAAGTTCTGAAACTTGTCCCAACAATGATATAAATGATAAAGTATAATTTAAGACTGTAGATGTTTTTCTATCATCATACAATATATATCTAATATACTTTATTATATATAACTAATAAAAGACTGCATGGACTACCATTGCATTCATTTAATAAAAGCTGGCAGAACTAATTTTCTAGACGTTGTCATACCGGTACTAGTACGTTAGCATAGCTCTCAAAATGGCTGCTCCATGCTGCAAGGTTATGACTAACAGATCAATTGAACCAATAGGAGCTGTGTACAAACTGCATTAGCCAATGACAGTCCGTGCCTAAAGAGGAGCTAATTTCAGCTAGACCAAGCTCGTTCAAACAGAATTTGTTTATTAGGCTAGTGCAGTGAATAGAACTCCGGACATGTGGGCTTTTTTCTTTTACTGTGAAACTACTAGTCACAGCGCAAATGCGCCCACGTAGAATACAAATAAAATAACATTTGAAAACCGAACACCTACCCGGCAAATTAATACCCGAATACCGGCGTGTTCTGGGCCAATGCTAGTTCCGCAATGATATGGCTGGCAGGAGGGCGGTCGGGTAACATTCAATCTTCTTAATTCATTCACATTCGCAGAAATTTGCCTAAACAAACATGCATTTTACATTTGTCGCTTCTATGTGAGGTCATTGGGGTGTGGAATGTTTGCATATTCATAGATTCTGGCCTTATTCGTGAGGGTCAACGTGTAGAGAAGCTGTTGATATTTAAAAAAAAAAATTAAACCTTTTTTCATTTTGATGGGTGGGAGTTTCACAACATACTTAAAATATAAATTTTAAATTCATCTTAAGAGGATGTTTTATATATTCTCCTGAAAGGTCAGAAATCATAATGCTATAAACAATAATGGTTGTTAGACATTCATTGAACTGTATTTTAAAGCTTTCAGGCTTGGATCAGAGGTCCTGCATTGTCTTGAACTCATCATTTACTACAATGGCTGCCCCTCAGCTTTAGAGTTGTGTTGTCTGAATTAAGGAGTTGGAGGCGGATGGACTTAATGTTTGGATTGGAACTAGGATTAGGACCTCTTCTGCAGCTATTTGTGAAAACAAGGAAGCCAGCCCTAAAGCCTGCCGGTGCCTCCGTTCTCTCTTAGCAGAGCACTTCCTCATGGCGGACGGACGAATTTACGTGGGGAACCTCCCGGCGGACGTACAGGAGCGGGACATAGAGGATCTCTTCTTCAAATACGGAAAAATCCGGGATATCGAATTGAAGAATAACCGAGGCACTATACCATTTGCCTTTGTCCGGTTTGAGGACCCACGGTGAGTGTCGGGGGCTGATCTTTTGGAAAGTCAAATCGCATTCCTCTAATTGGGAACCTTAAGCTCTATTGGTTTAATAAGCCCTCGCGTGACCGACTGCAGGGAATGGAGGAGGCCCTGTCCCTCAGTCAAAGCCTTTGGTGTGGTAAGGAGTTCTGTGCTCTCTTCTCTTAGGGATGCGGACGACGCCGTCTATGGAAGGAATGGATATGGATTTGGGGACTGCAAGCTCCGTGTGGAGTACCCCCGCTCTTCCGGTGCTAAATTTGGAGGCCCTATGGGAGGAGGCGGTGGAGGAGGAGGAGGAGGAGGAGGAGGAGGAGGAGGAGGAGGAGGTCCTAGGGGAAGGTTTGGACCCCCGACTCGAAGATCTGAATTCCGGGTCATAGTGTCTGGTAGGTGGACGTTAGGACTCGTAAACAGTTTTGTTAAATCTCTCAATGGCGGACTGGAGGTCAAGGGGACTAAATGGATTGAGGTCAAGTCAGCTGCCTAAGTCACGTTGGCTGCATAACCCCCCTCACAAATGGCCATTGTGGCTGGTAGGTGTATTCTCATCATTGTTCACTCTGGTTCCGATTTTTTTTTTTTTATTCATTGTCTGCTTGTTTCCAGACATGGCTAATTCATCTGCATTTTGAGTATTAAAGGTGGATGATGTGGCTGTAGCATGGCCAACTTAAAGGGACACTTCTCAATTTGTGCCTGGGACCACCACTGACACCCCCCCCCACCCCCCCCACCCCCACCCCAATCCAAACTGGTGGAATCAAGAGTTACAAAAATATTGACGGAGCGTACACGCTGCTGAATGCTAATCTGTGGGAACTCCTCTCTGCTCCTCGTCCTACAGCACCCCTAGGCTTGCGCTGTTAACGTAACAAAATGTCGCCTATGCACTGCTCTAACTCTGGAAATGCCTGGTTTTGGTTTAACCTTAAGTTACTTTAGCAATGCTTTCACACAGGTAATGTGAGGTCCAAACAAACCATTGTAAAGTTGTTTTTTTTTGGGCTCAATGTGCATTGAAGCTTTTAACAGATTCATCAAATAAACCAATGAAAGCACCTTTTATTATAATGCTCTGACTATACCATTGTGTCACTATTGAGAAGTTCAATGCCTGTAAACCCACCTATTGGCGCACACAATAATAAACTGCATACCTCCTCTTCTGGTACTCATGTCAGGCCTACCTCCTACTGGCAGCTGGCAAGACCTGAAAGACCACATGCGAGAGGCCGGTGACGTGTGCTTTGCAGACGTGCAGCGGGATGGCGAAGGAGTAGTTGAGTTCCTTCGCCGAGAAGACATGGAGTACGCTCTCCGCCGACTGGACAGGACCGAGTTTCGTTCCCATCAAGTGAGTTCTGATGAGGGCTTTTCGGGGGGTGTCGTGAGAGGTATTGTGTAACGGGGGCCGGGATGACGTACATGTCCTATGCCTTTTTAACAGTTTGTTAGGATAACTAACTAACTTTGAGCCTCCGGCACCGCCTCACACATAGAAATGCACTGTGATGCAAAGCACAGTGCTACGCATTTGTTGATGAGCGGTGTTTTTAGAGCCAGGGCTGTGTAGACATCAGATCATTCTTTTCGAACGGTAAGCTAGCAAAATTCGAGGAGCCATTGGTTGAATTTGACAGTCTGTTAGCTTACATTTAGCTTGCAATAGCCGACTTTACCTGCTATAATATTCAGCCCTTAACAGTTTCAACGTAAGCTAAGGTGGCTACCGGTTGTCTTCAGCGTCTGTGGATTAATCTCTCACAATAGCTGACTATGGCTTTTAATCGCTCATGCTAATTAGACTGAACACGGTGGTAAACGGGTGCTTCTTTAATGTGGCCTCTTCTCCCCACCCCGCCCTTCTCTCTCTGCAGGGTGAAACCGCCTACATCCGTGTCTACGAGGAGAGGGGAACCCCGAGCTGGGGTCGCTCCCGCTCCCGCTCCCGTTCTCGTTCCCGGGGTCGATACTCCTCCCCGCCCTATCAGAGCAGAAGCTCCCCTCCGGCGCGCTACCAGTCGTCGCCGCCCACGCGGCGCGCTGTCTCACGTCATAGTAGTCCGCCGTCGTCCAGGCGACAGCACCATAGCCCCCCTCCCCGCCACTACCGGTAGAGCGGCCCACCGATGGTTGCATTACCACGGGAATAAGTTTTTATAAATCAATTTTTATTTTATTTCCCAAACCTCCATAAACTGCACACTTTTGTTTTTAAATCCCCGCTTGCATTTTACATTCCACGATCAGGAGCCCATTATCCCTCCCCATATCAATGTTTTTATTGTCTTCAATCTGGGTGGCGTTCAAGAAGCAGGGTTGACTTTTAGTGAGGTAACTGAGAATCACTATAACTAATGGCATTTCTTTTATAAAGAAGTGATGAGTTATCGCCAAATCTCACCCAGGTCATCTTGGGCTGCATTGACAAATATCACAATAAATGCAGATATAACCCTAAATGTAATGCTGTTTCATGAAAAGGCCGCAGTGTTTGACTATTTTTATTTTATTTTTTTTGGTCATCACATTGTTGTGTAATTTTTTGGAGAGTTTGCTTTATTTTGAAAATGCCATCTGAAAAGTTGAAATGTTTCTTGGCTTCCAAATACCCAAAAGTAAAAATAAGTGACACGTTTTTTAGACTAGTGACAGACTGAGAATCTCCAGTCTTGTTTTGACTGGCTGGATCTGTGTTAGTCTGGAGGTGGATTTAATGGATCTTTGTTTCTTTTCAAATAAAATTTGAAAAAACATTGTCTTTTGTTATCCTTTTGTAACCCTGCAAATGTGTTAGTGGGATCTTCAAAAATGCAGTTGTTTGAATAGTAATATTGTTCACATATCCCCAGCTACACTACAGGTTAATGGTTCCTTCTGACATTGGTCAAACAAATACATAAATTTAAATCAAGGATTTATTTCACGATTACTATGACATTGAAATATCATCTGATCGAATGTAACATTTAAATCAGCTGGTGGCATCTGGCCAGCCAACCTATTCAAAAGCTACTTGAGTCTTTATTGCGCCAAATAAAATAATGGGAGGGAAAAACACAAACTCAGATTGCAAAATATATTGTTTAATGCACCATAAATCAATAATTACAACAGTTAATCCACAATTTAAGAGGACACTGAAAAAATAAAAATATATTTTTGTTCTTAATTTGCTCATCAGATAAAACCCATGTACAATGTTGTATTTCATAGATTAATGTAATGGCTTAGTTTATTTGTACAATTTGGTTCCTTTTAAACATTGTGTACACTACAAATACATCACAAACATGTAAGGTCACACTGAAGTCTTTGATTTAAACAAGTGGAAAAAAACATGGAAGCATGCTGCATTATTTTTCAACACTATATAAATTGGCTGGGATTACCCTTCAGCATAACTTCACTAACCTGACATGCCAGGACTGACAAGTCCGATTCTCATGGTGAAATTTAACTGAAGCTTGTGAGAGCAGGATGCTTCACTGCACATTAAAATACGCAGCTCTTCTTTCTCATCAATGCAGGGGAATTGTGATTATTTCAGTGCCCACAATGAAGGGTGTGGGTCACAGAATGTAGCGTGTGTGCTATGGGTCTTTAATGTTGCCTTACTATATTTGAATATAATGTCTAATAAAACCAGCACACCCCCTAATGTCTGAGTAACTCAAAAATGACCACTAGATGGCGGCGCAGCAGGTGGGGTTGTGGCATTCTGCAGAGCCAATGGGGTCTCTAGCAACAGTATGCATATACTTTATCTGCTACAACATTTCAGGCAGCAGGGGTTGAGGCTGTGGGGGGGGGGGGGGGGGGGGGGGG
>JAODTR010004727.1:7500-11851 GCA_025399935.1 Amblyopsis rosae | reverse complement strand
AGACGGGGACCCCGGGCTTCCTCCGGGCAGGGTAACTCCTTCTCTTAGTGAGTTCTTCATGGGGGTCTTCTGAATATCAAGTTCCATTTTAATTTCCGTGCCTGGCTGGCTGCCTCGTTTCTATTGGCTGCGCAGGTATTCGTCACAGCACACTCCCCTCTGCGGCTCACAGTCCCAGCCCAGTAATGCAACATTACTTAGTTACTTCAAGTTCAACCCTATATTTGTCCCTTGGTTTTGCATCAAGTATCACATGACATACACACAAAAAAGACATAAATGTACTAATAATGTCAATTACATATCGGATCACAAGCTGAAAGGTTTGAGAACCACTGACTTTATTATATAATACCATTAGAGCAACTAGTTACTACTAACTAGTTACTGCCAAACACTGTTTACCACCAGTCTTTAGTACTGTAGCTAGCAGAAGCCTCTAATGATTCTCCACCCTGCGCTTGCTAACGCAGGCTATCGAGAACTTCGCCGTGACGGTGAAGATGACAGCCCAGGTGCTGCAGAAGTTCGGCACAGACCTGGCGGAGACGGAACTCCCCAACGACGTCCTGTGCACAAAAGATCTGCTGGCGGTACACACCGAGAAACACAGCAAACTCAAGGTGTCCACACGCGCAAACGTACACTTTAAGTATTATCATTGGGCACGTAAAATGTACATTCATTTACATTAAATATTTTTTTTCCCAGTAGCAGCACTGGCACACCTTATAGGGAATACTTACAGTAAAATAAAAGTACATGTAATTAAAATATAGCAATAAGTAATAATTGTAGTAAAATACAAATGTACTAAATTACATTATACAAACGACGGTACATGCATCAAAGGGTAAGTGTTATTGGGGGAGGTACGCCCTCACACATAGCCCGTGCATGAAAACATGTGTCTGTTATTAATTCTATTTCCTGTGTTTGCCCTCTACCCACTGTAGGATGAACTTAGGCTAGCGCTCAAACAGGGAACAACCCTGCTTGGCTGTATCAAAGAGCCGGGGGCTAGGTCAGAGGGCCACAAGCTAAACCCAGACGAGATAGAGAACCAGACCACCGTGGAAAGGTGACGCTATGCAACATGTTCAGATGGCTTATTGTTATTGTTTTAAAACGTGAATTAGCTATGCAAACATACCATGCGCAGTTATGGCTTATCAACTGGCTGGTATACAGTCACTTTAAATGGCTGAAACCAGCCAACCATCCCGTATCAGCTGTGCACGGAGAAATATGTAATTGTTAACAAACAAAATCTACTGATTTAGGTCAAATATTGCCGTGTGTGTGTGTGTGTGCGTGCGTGCCTGCGTGCGTGTGTGCGCTTTAGGTTGCTAGCACAGCTGGACGAGACAGAGAATGCCTTTGAACAATTCTGGTGCAGACACCATCTGAAGCTGGAGCAATGTCTGCAGCTGCGACACTTTGAACAGGATTTCAGAGAGGTGGGCCTGTCTTTCTGACTTCCTGTCTGTCCCTCTGTCTGCCTGTCTTTCTGTCTGCCTATCTATGTCTGTTTATCTTTATGTCTGCCTATCTATGTCTATCTTTCTGACTTCCTGTCTGTCTATATTTATGTTTGCCTGTTCATGGCCGTTTCTCAATACCAAGTACGCAAACTGCGTACTCGCGTTCTTGGGAGTTCGGTCTTGAGAAGTTCAGTTCGAAAGTCTGGACTCCCGAGAACGGGAGTACGCAGTACACTGAATCTGCGTTTTGAGACAGCAGCGTTCTTGATGACATCACAGCTGAGCTCAAAAATCTACCATGCATTTTCACCGTCATCTTGATCGTAATCGTTATTTACAATACAATAACAGCCTACTACAACAAGCATAATTAGTTGCTTTGTGTTTATTCGAAAATATTAAAATATGAATTAGAAATGAGTGAAATTAATGATATAATTGCTGAGGCTTCATAATAAAATGACTCAATCATTGGTCAGATGTCTTCATACAGTAGAATATTAAAATTATGGTCTTTAGAAGCATTACAAACTATATTGTACACATCAAAATGAGTATTTAGTCAAACTAGTTAACCTAGGGGGTTCCTTTTCAACTCCACAGCTCAGTAGGAACAATGACATGATTAACCCGATTATAATGTTCAACCACTCATACATACCACATACAGTAACTAAACACATCTCAAAACAGATGCAAATGATTCCAGTAAACTTTAACCATGCACATCTTATAAAATATATAATATTTTTGAATAGTTGGAATAAATAGTAGAAACATAAATAAGCAACATTTAATACACAATAACAACAATTAAAATGTTTAAAACATTTAGGTGCTGGTTATGGTTTGGGCTTGCCTGTGGAGCCTCCAACAAAGTAACTGCAGATATGTTTGCCATGCCACTAGCTAGTCTGCAGGACCATCCACAATGTTGTGGAGAAAATGATGACCATCCTCTACAAAGCTATTCATTTCCCCATTTCCTCCATCACCAGAGGAGATGGTGGTGGTGGGGGCTGGTTTGGTTGCCTTACTGGTCATGGGGCATTCCTCTGTTCTGTAGGCGCCATCGATGGGTGCTATGTTAGGACCCTTCCTCCTGCAGATCCACAGAAGAGGTTATATCAGTAGAAAACCTGTCCTTTTAGTGCTACTGCAGGGTATCTGTGATGGCACAAGTACATTTCTGTCAATTGGCTTATGGATTTTAATGTTAAAAAGGTACAGCCAGAAATGTGTAAATAGAACCTCAAATAAACAAAAATAAAAAAAGGACACAAGATTCATGCCAGAAGCTATGTTTACTATAAGATTGAAAACATTAAAAACATCCATTGATTTGTGTACCACTGCCAGGTGGTAGCTGCAGTCAGACTAGTTTAAAGCACTTTGCCTGTGTGTGGGTCCCTAAGATCCTAGTATATTACTGTGAACCGATTTAATGTATTCACTATCCCGACCACAAGTTCACGTTGTTTCCAGTGGATACTACCGTACTTGTGCTACGTAGTGTCTTTAAAATGTAACTCTCAAGTTAGTAGGCTATATTACAATGACGATTGTACCGTAGCGATACAATAAGGAAACACACAAGCAATTAATTAGTAAAGTAAAGATCAACTATAAAGCTTTTAAAAATATAAATATATGGACTACAGCCATATCCTACATTTTACAGTAACGTTGTCCAGATAAAACATTGCCTGTTAGATCGGCCCAAAACTAATAACATTGAATGTTTCACTATTACAGAGCTAGCGGCTAATCCCAAAAGGACTTGCTGCGTATGAACGCTTGCCGACCGGTGAGTTATGAGTGTCCCGCTATTAGCTGGCCCTTACATCTCTGAAACCTTGGGAGCAAATTCTAAACTAGACTACATCTTGAAAAATATACCACATATTTTAAGTTAAAACAACTATATTCTCGCTTAAAAAAACTTTTTTGTGACACAATAAGAGTAGTATTTCGAAAATTTCTTACTGTACAGTTGTATGTATTCTCCTCCGCTCTGCCACTTTTTTGGTGCGAAGTGCATTCTGGGATATTCTACTGTCAAAAGTTTGCTCAAGTCACCTCTGATGCATACTCGCTAAAAGCCGTTAATCAAGAACACTTCCGGGAATTCTATCCGTACTTGGCTAGATGCGAACTTGTGTATTGGAACAGTACTTGGGCTGTGAATGATGACGTTTCACAAGTACGCTAGAACGCAAGTACAGTCAAGTACGCATATTGAGAAACGGCCCATGTCTCTGTCTGTCTGTCTGTCTGTCAATCTCCTGTTCTACAACTGTAATTACATTTGTTTGACAAAGTAAAGACAAAAACGTTGGGTAGATTATTAGCACCAAATTCCAGGTATTCCTACCGCTATGTGTTCAAATGTGACTAGTATCATCCCCAACCCTTATCCTCACTAACAGGAGCTACGGGAGCTATGTGCACATATGTCACTTAGACTCATTTCATTATGTTGATTAGGTCTGGGCTACTACATTACATTTATAAACAGGCAATGTCATTTTGTCTTGGGTGTAGAACAGTTAATAATAACTATTTTACAGTAATATATTGATTTGATTCATATAGTGTATAATACAGTATAATGTATAGTGGTCAAGGGTGCAATCCCCTCATGGGCCAGATGGTTGGTTGGCCGCATTTGGTCCGCGGACCGCATTTGGTCCGCGGCCAGCAATTGATTAGGCCTGACCTAGCCTAACCCCTTCGCTCTCCTTTCTGTTGTTCCAGGTGAAGGTGTCATTAGACAGCTTGATGGACAATCTGACCAGCCTGTCATATATCGGGGATTGTGTGACAAGAGTGGAACTTCTGCTTAAGGAACTCAAGGCCTTGGAAGA
>JAODTR010004727.1:0-2500 GCA_025399935.1 Amblyopsis rosae | reverse complement strand
CTCTCTCGCCACGTCCGCTTGTTGTCATCTGTGTTTCTGAAGACTGTCCCTCCCTCTCTAATGTTGAACCCTCGATCGACCTCCCCCCTGCTTTTAAGTGGATACTTTTCTTATCTCGCTCCTCCTCATCTATCAAGAGTGGCTACCTCACCCTATTTAGCTTGTTGTTGGGTGTTTACGGTCCTATTCTTGCCGCCCCCCCCCCCCCCCAATTTTGTGCTCGCACGCTGTTTTTCCCGCCGGCAGCAGATTTTTCAGTTTTCTTTTCCAGGAGGCCTTAGGCAGGGTTGCAGGACATTCGACTGCGGCAAGACGTGTCTCGGTTCCCACATTGTGGTCAGGGTGTAGACTGCCTGGAGGCACACCCTAAAACTAACCCAATGGTCAAAGTCTTCATTATTCCTCTCTCCAAACAAGAAATCCTCAAACAGCTCCTTCTAAACTCATAGTCAGCAACACGAGGTTTGAGGCTTGTTGTAGGACCAAAGGACATCTGTAAAGACCACACGCAAAAACATGAAACCATTATTAGGTTACCTTGATATGTGATAAGGGGATTATCGCTCGAGCTTTCTTTTAATATCCCTCAGTCAATCTCAAACTCATAGGCTTACCTTACTGAAATATTATGCGTCTTAGCTTCTAACTAAGTAAGTGTGTGGAGGTGAGTGCCGGCGGTATTAGGCTACTGTATATGGACCTACCGTACAGTTAAGATACGTTATTAACGATGTTGTAGGCAGGCATCCACCTTGAACACAAAGTTTAGGGAAACACCACTGTAGCGATGAGACGGAATTGGAAATTGTAACCAAGGTTACAAAGACATGGGGTCCTTTTCATTTTACGCTTACAAAAACATCTTACTGTTAATCGTTGATTTTGCGCCACGGACAAATAGATACGGTAGCGGTAAGCTACTGCTACGGTACCGTACTGGACGGTACGGTACGGTAGTGCTTGGTATACGACTGTGGGTACGGTAGCGTATACAACTACGGCACGGTAGACTACGCTACGGCACTACTACTGATAAGTGATCATGCCGCTACATTCATGTAGAAAACAATCGGACAATAACGTAATTATTTAACTAATGTATCGTGGCCTACTCACCGAAATTGCAAAGCGTTGCTGCTGGCCAAGCTAACTTCTTCCAACTTTTAAATCGATTGGGTACACTCGACTCACTGTCTCAAGTAGTACTCTATAGTTTGTAGCTGGAATCTGGACGCGCCGGCGCGGGATGCGCGTCACCGAGGTGAAAATCGTGGACGCGCTTCTTGCTTTACAGTGTTATTTTCACCAACGTATGGCCAATGAATGAAGTAGGTTACTTCACTCAGGGGCGAAATAGTCGGTCAAACATTGGGGGGCGGTGACAGTGAGAGAGGTCTGAGTGGGACCTCTTTGTTTGTATACAACACTTATTAATAACCCTTTGATACCCATGTGATCATTGTTGAGTGGACCCAGCAGACAGCATACCATCACATTTCGTTAAAACCCAAAAAGTGTTTTGAGTTGGTTTCAGGCCTACATTTTGCACAAACAAGACTTTACAATTGTATGTCCTCAATATAAGATGCATATTGTGTTTTAGCCTTAATGTTGGAATATTTAGTAAAATACGTTATTCTATACTATCTCTTGTGCAAAGTGCAAATATTCTTCTGGCAATGTACGCATGGAATATGAGTATGAAAGTTCTCCACTAGTCTAATTTACAGGTGAAAGTGTAAAAAAAACTCCCGCATATAAAACGACCCAGTAAGGTACGTGGTAAAACATGACAGGGATTAGGACAGATCGGTTATTTCTAATAAGGCAAGTGGAATGGATTTTGGGAATTCGGCTGGTCAGGCTTTGAAACACGGAGCAAGCGAGGTTAGCGCACAGACATGGATTTTACGAGGATACTGCATATCATTGTAAAAAATTATTGGGGGGGGGGGGGCAAATTGACCAATAGTTAACATTAGGGCCTGTCTAAGTTATGAAGCTGTGCCTAAAATCGCTTGACTACATTTGAAATCTATCGTAAATGTAATATAGCCTACATTTACATAACAAATAAACACAGTTTATAGAATCTGTGTAGTTAACTGCCAACTGTAAACCAACTAACATTTTTTGCATTTATGCTATAGGCAATATATCTGGCAGTCAAACTGCACTGTATTTTACTCAAGATAATATAGGCCTACTGTATTTATTTTGTTCTGTTAGTGAAGGGGCCAGTCCTTTACAGGTGTCGCCTGGTAAAACCATGTTTTGTGAGCTCCATTCCCTTTAACTACTTACTGTATATCAGCAGTGGAAGATTATTGGCCCTTGGGCTACAGTATGTCTGTGGCCTTGTTTTTCCAGTTTAAGAGTTTCAAGCATGACGCCTTCCTCATCTCAATGGAGAAATACCTAGAGTATATATACACTCACCTAAAGGATTATTAGGAACACCATACTAATACTGTGTTTGACCCCCTTTCGCCTTCAGAAC
>JAODTR010004726.1:0-11851 GCA_025399935.1 Amblyopsis rosae | reverse complement strand
TTGTTTTTTTGATGGAGTATATATGATAGAGTATATATATATATATATATATGTGTGTGTATATATATGACACTGAGAAGAACATATGTGTGTGTGCGCGCGTGCGTGCCTGTGCACTAAAATCTGCACTAAAAGTGCAATATTCTGGTGTGTCCTTCATAAATGTCAACCAAACACAATGTGTGTCGTCATGATTATATTTATTCATGATATAAATAGAACCCTTCCCTTGTCGCTGTTTCAAATTACAGCCCTATAACTGCCAACATTATACAACCTTTTTTTTATGTTACACATATATAATATATCTTACACATAGAAAGTGCAGTAAAGATCTAGAAAATGTTGACACTGCAGAGGTCACATTTTATTATCTTATGGCCTTGCATATCCATAATAAAACAGTAATATATTTGTTTAAATAAAATATGTTAAAGAAATCAATGTCACATACTGAGCCGAGAGACACTACATGAAACAAGCATGTCTGCTAACTACTACACTATGCTCCAAAAAATAACCAAACACAAATGTACCTCTCACTCCAATATATACATATTTGGAGAATTGTACAAACTGTATGCCTTACTCCAACATACAGTACAAAACCCAACCTAGGCTTTAACATGAACACAGTGTCACAAAAAGGTTTAGCGAATGTATTTGTTCATTGGTGTCCTTTATCAGCTTATTCTGATCATCAGCTGATTAAGGTAAGGAAGGCACACCTATACTGCAACATCTTCCATGTACTGTGTCATTTGTCATGCAGACACATAGGCACATACTGTATGAAGCACACCTCAAATGGGTTTGCTTCATTTCAATCTGTACTGGCGGCTTACGGGGTCATTTCAGCCACTACACCTCCTGGCGGTTTGAATTACTTGGCCACCAGAGGCGGCTGACAAACCAGAGGTGATGTAATCACACAGGCACCATTTTCCCATATATTTAAATAATCTTCTGCATGGACGTGTGGCCAATTTGGCAAATCATTCTCCCTCTGTGCACACCCTGTTCTTGATATGGAGAGAATATTCATGTGACAGTGTTGAGTGTGTAGGCGATCTGTTTAATGTCATTTGTGAGAATTTGTGCATGAGGCCGCCCATTTGTGCTTAATGTCTTAGAGAACAGTTTCTCCTTTGCACTGTATCTGTCAAAACATTTTCAGACATTTGCCTTGAGTCAGAACTAGCATGTACAGCGTTACACATCATATCCTGGTCATTTGGTTTAATTTCTTCTACCCAAGCCTCATTTTTAGGTGCCGAACAAATACTATAACAATGTGATATTGAATTATTATTATTATTAATAATAATAATAATAATAATAATGATGATGATAATGATGATGATAATGATGATGATGATAATTATAATAATCTTTATTTATATAGCACTTTTCATACAGAATTGCAGTTCAAAGTGCTTTACAGAGAGGGAATACATGTACAGTTGTGCTTCCCATTAACAAACACAGAAATAAACAATAATAAAAATGGTTAAAGGAATCAGATTAAAAAATAAATAAAAGAAACATTTAAACAGGTGCATGAAAGAATACAATATAGAACATGATATTGAAATGATATACGTTAAAATGGTTAAAATAATCAGATGACAGTAATAAGATAAAATAAAACCTTATCATTTTTGTTGCTATGTTAGAATGTCAGAACCATGGTTTAGCACCATGCTAATCTGGAGGACGCACATATTCAAGTAGCAGTTTAGTTCATTACCAAGACTCCCTCGTACGCATATGAGGGTGCTTTATACTTCAGTGTAGGAATTACCAAAACTCCCTCGTACGCATATGAGGGTGCTTAATACTTCAAAAGCCTGCCATTTAAATATTGGCAGGTATTTATTGGTAGGTACCATAACTGCACGATGTATGTAAAAAAATTTAAATAAAAAAATGTAACAAAGCATAGCATTATTAATCTGGCTAATAAAGTAGTCTACCTTACTGTTAAACATGCTGCTGCTCAATCCCTTTCTTAAGCTGCTGCTAATGTAAATCACAGATGGTTTATTGAGAGAGGTATGGTGAGAGTGACAGAGCTGCAGATCCTGAACCCGTTGGACCTATACACCAAGCAGGTGGTACCTTTATTAATTAAGATTAGGTCAGAAAAAGGCTCCTGTAACGCTACAAACTGAACTATAGTGTGTAAAAGTAGTGTATAATCAGATGTAAGTGTTTTTTTCAGCACTAGCTGGATAGAAAAACATTAAACAATAGTGTTAACATAATAAAGTAATAAATAAATGCATACAGACATACATAAATACACGTTAGTTACGCTAATGCGAAAACCTACATAACACTAATTTATGAACCAGATTAATCTTAAAACACACATTCAGGAATATACTGTATACAGTATGCTGCATTGCTTTCTTATTCCTTAAATGAGGCATTCTTCAAATGGGTTCTAGTGCAGACAATGCCCACACGCACTCACTCATCACATCTGACTCTTTGATGTCGTCAAAGTGTTTCCCAATCTTTCATGTTGTTTTATCTCTGTCATCTGTGACACACTTCCGTCTGTCTGAGTGCTCAGTAACAAAGACACATTGTTATTGTACCTCATTCAAAACATTGTCTGGCAATATGGTTCTGGAACAACACACTGATTCTTCCATGATCACATGGGAAACGCAGTCTGGGAAATGTAGCAGAAATCAGATGCTGTGTGTGTATATATATATATATATATATATATATATATAAACTTTCAGTAATAATAATCAATAATATAAGCTGTAATGCAAACAGGAAATAAACAAACAATATTACATTAAACATTTAATGTTTCTGATGGCATTATGGCCCATGAAGAAAACGTCAGACACTGACATCTAGGGGGACTCTATATGTCCCATTTTTTTTTACTAAGATCTGGAGCAGTGCCTAAGTGTTTGTCGAAATTACAGCATTTTGGCTGCTGAGCATTTCTGGGATGGCAGAGGAGGCTTGCAACTAGCAGCTCGGCTATATTGTGTGTCAAATGACTTTTCACTCCAGGCTGATTGTCAGAAAAGTTTAGGCAAGTCAGAGAGCTGCAGCCCAGCCACAGTTTACTTTCACTTTTAAATTGCTCTCATTTTGCTGTTGGTGAGAAGGAAAGCCCCTACAAGTGACGCTGATTCAGACAGGTCACAAACTGTATGAGATATTGTGCAGAGACTGAAAGACATACGGATGTGTGCTAAGTGAGAGTGGGGCTGAATACCGATTGTTGTCTGTGCAGCATTGGATCGGTTTGAATACTCTGGCGGCTATTAAAACAGCTCCACTGCTGTTAGTTTCCATATCGATATATATGATAGGCTAGTGTAGACTATACTCTATACTAGGGTTGGGTACCGTTCACATTTGAATCGATACCGGTGCTGGTCTGGTACCTCAAATTCGGTACCGGTACCTAAACAGTACCTTTTTTGGTACTTTACCCTCTGTAATAATATTAATTTTAATTAATAAAATGTTATGTTGCTTAGGGGAAAAAATTGCCTGACTGACTCTTTACAAACAACGTGTTTTAGGAGTTCTGCTTTAGTCTACAGCCTAATGTAAGCATTATTGAACTGTGCCTCCCTCAGGTTCTTGAATGCCCCCTACCCTGCTAGTGGTCTACGCTGTGTATTAACTACATTCTCCGAAGCAGAAATACGGTATCTTACGTTAGCATGGCACACTTTCATACCGACTTTAACTGTAGTTGTAGCCTACAGGGTTAAATCCGAAATGAGCACGTTGTAAGTATTGCCGCTATAAACAGTAAGCCTAGCTTGATCTGAAACCGGAGACGTGACCTAATTCCTGCTCTATCATAGCCTCGAGCTTCAGTTTAATTTCGCCGTGACTTGTGACAACAATTACTCTGGCTATATCAGGTTAGCTCTATCATACCGCCGCAACAGTTTGCTGTCGCCACTTCTACAGCGGTCTGTTTATCTCACTGCTCCAGTCTCAACTGCAACTACGTAATGTTTTAAACGAACCCCCGACAATGCTTTGCCGAGAACTGGAAGCGATCTTGTGCCCTTGATTGGGTCCCCTTGATGGGATCGCGCATATTACGCTTCACTTCCAAAATGATAAATGGAAGCGTAACGCGCTAAAATAAAGAGCTATTTATCCATTGGACATGATGACTAGATACTGAAAACGCCTTTAGCCTCAAAGGCACAGCGAAAATCTTAAAAGTACCGAGTTCGTTACCCAACCCTACTCTATACTATTCTTCCACCTTTTTCCTATGTTCTCATCTCATAACTTGTTTTATCTTCATGTTGACTTCTGCTACTGGGATGAGGACTTGGGTATAAAGCCAAGAAAGGAGACAGCCAGATCACCAATTAAATTAGTCCCACTGGCACTCCTGTGACCGTCTAGCTTTGTGTTCAAAGTCAAAGCAGGCTGCACTACTCTACACAAGCACGCTATTACCTAAAGACATTGAACGGGGATGAACAATTAAACTAACTCATCTTTTTTGGAAGACACACACCCCTTTCAACAATAACCCCCTGTTCATTCTTCCCCGCAGAGTGGCGATTAGAGTGGAAATCAATTTGAGGATCCCGTGGCTAAATTGATATCATTATGTTTACTGCAGGCTGAATAATAGATGATTGTATCATTATATGGGAAGGTAATGAGACGTGACGAATCTCAGGTAGACAGCTCGCAGCAGGTGTGCACCCGTAATTAGTTTGGAGTTCTTAGTTCATACGTGTACAACAATACATACAGTAATGCACGAAACAAACACACATATGGAGATTAATACAACACGGCACACACTCACAAAAGCTAATGCACCACATACTCACGTTCACACTCATGCACACTGTAGCCACTAATTTTGCTAAACGACAATAATCATGATGTCTATTATCAGTTGCCGCTGTTTATAAATCAATCAATCAGTCTTGCTGCCATAAACTTTGGTCATCACCTGTGTGTTCTATTTTATTGTAAACATCTGTAGACTGATTGCTAACAGGTGCTGCTAGTTCATTGCTTGTCTGTGCAGTGAAACAATAGATTGCAACATCATTTGTCTTGAACGCCAGGGAAGGTGTAACCTATTCTTTACCTTGCTCCAACATCACATTGTTGTTCTGGTTCCACGGGAGGCAGCCTCTAATCCCTGTCACCGGAGAAAATGTGAGCTCAGCGGTAAAGCACAACTTGGCAATGGCTGTTTACAAGCATGCTTTGTAACAACTACACTACTTCCCCACACAATATTATAGACTATGTAATATGTCTAACATAATCTAGAGTACACTCTAGATAATAATAATAATAAAAAATATTATTATATAATTTATTATATACAGTATATTATGGTGTTCAGTTGTTGTGAAACCTCCACTGGCATTGCGGGGAGTTTTGACACCTAAATAAAATGGTGGCAAGTGCGATAAGAACACTATGGCTGTGTTCGAAATGTACACTCGTTCCCTATATAGTGAATCAGACATTTTGCGGTGTTGCGCGAAATCCCAACTGAATTTTCTGTTCACTAAATAGTGCACTAGAAAAGCTTTGCGAGGTACTTGAAAGCTAGCTTGCAAAGGATGTACATTACATCGATCTATGTATACCATAATGCTTTGTGGTGTGTTGTCAGAAGAAGAAGGCTTCAGATTATATTACGATAGATAAATTCTGTATACAATTTAAAAATGGGTACATTTTCATTGATTAAAGTGTCACGAATAAAGTAGTAAACTCGCCAATGTGTGATTTATATTTTGCGTTTAAATTGATTGTTGTTTTGAGGTCTTATGTTTGCCCAATGTATTATGTTGACATCTATCGGTACAGTAGATCTGAAATAGGCAAGTACCTATTTCTTACAAATATTTTGATGTTTTGTGTACTATCGTTTACGAAAACATTCCTAAAGATCAGTAAACCCAGAGTACAGTAATATGGACAACTAGGCTATTTTATTTTTAATAAACTCATTATGTTACCATACGGGTGTACATAGATATTTCAGTGTATTCAGACTACCATACTCATAGGACATCGCTACTATTATTGAATAAAGTATCACAAAGGCACAGTAATTATCTGCTAGGGAATTGTTAGGTTATGCCATTTCTTTGAGAGTACCTGCTGAGTATTTTGTCTCTGGCATATATAAGTCTCAGGCGTCTACCGGTACGGTAGGCCTACCATAAGTGGCTTCTCCTCTGCCATATGATAAACGTTTTAGCTGTGGAAATGAAAAGGCTAGGCTACCGTACGTAGCTTGTGTTTGGGAGCTTAATACTAGAGCCACAATAGAGAAACAGCTTTAAATAAATTATAATATATTATTATGAATGTATGCCCTACTATTTATTGACTGCTTTGCACTGTTACCCATTTTCTTCTTATATTGAATATAGTATCCAACCGACATATGCTCCTGTTTGTTTATGCGCCTATAAAGATTAATATCTGGAGCATGTAGTGTACAAAGTAGTGGATAAGTGTCTGAAATGTTTCAAAGGCTGTCTGCCCTTATTCCCTAGTTAGTGTTTAGTGAAAACTATTTAGGGAATGTGTGAACAAGTGGACATTTCGAACACACACCTATATAGCGAATGGGGAACGATTTCAAACAAATCTTTAGAACAGTCACAATAAGCATGTTGCTAAGGAAACTCAAAGCTATGCATTTGCATGATGTCATAATGTCCACACCTCACATATTTCATTATATAACACAAATGTAGTACAATGCAGGTATTCTGCAGCCATGTCTCCCTGTACCAGTGTTACATAATATTGACAAAATAAGAACGGAAAATGTTATATTACTGTTGATGGTGTCCTGTTTAGCCTTGATTCAGTGTTGTTGATTGATTATTGTCAAGTTTCAAGTAATATAAACCTGATTGTTTATAAAGATTAATTTATTCAGATTGTATTATTTTTTCCCCATAATAAAACAATTTATTGACACTAAATTGTTCTGGAGGAATACATGGTAAAATCATACATTTATACATTATACCAAAAAAAAAAAAAAAAAAAACATATTTCAAAATCCAATTTGTGCAAATGGCTACAAAACCATTAATGCATACAATTATATGAAGACAAATGACAGACATGATGCTACTGTACTATGTGTATTTGTTAAGTGAGCAATTACAGTATTAAAGTAATCAGCTCCAGGACGTTTAAGCGATGCCAGCACAGAATTACTAATATTACATTATGATCTCAGATACTGGTCCTCCATGTTAAGGTGAATTTCTCATCAACCCAGACCCCCACACGAGAGGTATCTACAATCAGCTCCTAAAAAAAAAGAGAGAGAGAGAGAGTTAGACTTCCCTTTTATAATGGTTTTTATACCACTACAAATAATATTACAAAGCACTCAATAGGAACAGGGAGTAACAGAGACAAACAATGAAGAAATTGATTGTGTATATTTGTAAATGTAATTTACATTTAGAATTACAATTGCATTGTGGCCCCGAAAAAAAGAAAACCAAAATAATTTAAAAACAATGTCCAACCCAATTATTCCAGTAGTGACACACACGGTACAAATTACACTTTTGCTATGGAGTGGCCATTAGTTTTGGTCCTGATATCTGGTCCTATTTGTAGTAGGGATGGCACCGATACGATACTGAGATTAGAAATCAGTCCGATACTGACTTAAATAGCTGAATCGGTATCTGTGACAATTGGACAGTTGTAACCGATCCATGGGGCTGATCCAATTAAATTAATTCACATGCGTAGGTCTACTGTCAAGCATCATCCATGTCTAACCTTCCCAGGCCACACTATCAGCAGCATTAAAAAATGCATTCAAGTCCTAAAATAGAGATTTGCTCTCATTTAAATGTATTTATTTTAAGTTTCTTTGTATTTGTATTGTAAGATGTCCTTGAGTGTCTTGAAGGGCGTCCTTAAATAAAATGCATTATTATTATTATATTATTTACTTTGCAACTTAATTAAAAACTTTATTTAACACTGGAATCGGATCGGTACTCTGTATCCGTCGATACCAAAAGTGCCGTTATCTGTTTCGGTATCGGGACTGAACAAACTGGATCGTGTCATCGCTAATTTGTAGTTCTACAACAAATAGTTTTCATAGAGGCACAATAAGCATGTGGCTATATGGAGCAGCAAACTGTCAGAAGGTTGTGAACTCATTGCTGGTTCAGGGGCTGAGCATAGACGTGGCTCATCTACGCCCAGTCAGAACCAGTCCACAGACAGTCTGTCTGCCAGCTAGCAAAGGAACCAATTGAAAACGCATATTCTACATATACTAATACTGACCTGTTAAAAAAAGAAATGTTTATTTAATATATAAATACTGTATGCAATGCAGGTTCCCTCACTTTCCTGTGTAGCTACATGCAATATGGCGCCAGCTACCTGCTGTGTTTCTTAAGTTGCTCCTCTCAGACAACACTTAGGGAGATGAATGGCTTGCCTGGCACCACAACAGCACTTATTGCCATCCCTATTTTCATTTGCACTGTCTCTCACTAATTTTCTGCCTCTCTTTGGGTCTCTGTCTCTGCCTTAAAGCAGGACTCTTTATAGCTGCCCTTCACCACTCCCCCCCCCCCCCCTCTCGCTCTCTCTCTCTCAAACACACAAACATACGTTATCTCTGTCAGCGGGCCTTCTCTTCCCAGCCGTGCTCTCATCTCTCCTGTTTGTGTGTGTCGCTTGCAAAGCGCCGGTGATTGGACTCTTCCGGACCGTTATATTATTAATGCCATGGCTGTAGCCATCGCTCCTGTGCCTCTGATAAGTGCACAGGGGCAGGAGCAGGAGAAATGTCGGCCTGCTTTCACCATTCCTCCACATGCCTTGGCCCTACGTTAGCACTCCTGCTATAATATTATTCTGGATTTTTGAAACATATTGTATAAATGTATTGCCAAAATTATCTTTACTACATATTAATAGTATAGTATGCAATATAGTATGCTAAATTTAGGATATGAACAAAGTTATATAACTGTTAGTCATGTCTATGGTATCAACGCCCACAACCTTACCAAAATACTTGACATCATTGGCATTGCTCATAGCTTGTATAAAATAAAATAAATATCTCTATTTCTCTGCTCTGGACGAGAAGGGCAGTTCTTTTTCGGAGGCTACGAACACTCACGTCCTCTGGGATTTCAGCCATATGCTGGCTAGGCATTTCACACACCATAAATATGTAGCGTACTATTAGTATGTGATTATGAATTGTGCATAGCCCACTAAGAAATTCCGGAAATGGCGAAATACTGTATTTATTACATAAAAAGCACATCTAATATAATATACAGTATTATAATAATTGTCATAGCTGTTTCTATGCATCTATCTGTAATATGTATTTCTATATTATTGTTGCTGACATCTTCTTCCTCTTAGACTTCAATAGCTATATCAATAGCCTTCTATTAATCCAATTATACTCCCTGAGCTGTGTGACCGCCTGTGTAACACATTGCACTCATAGTCATTGTATCTCCCCGCTTTGCGCTTTATCACTGAAGCGAACAGCGTGGGCGGTTTGCGGAAATGACAGCCACTTTAAATGAACACCTATTGAGTCACTATGCTGCGTCGCTCTCCTTGTGAGTCACATCGATTATAGGTCCCCAGTGGTGCGCTGAGCCCCACCGGAGACGCCTATTAGGTAACAAAGCACAGCGATGCACAGGCCAAGAGCCACAGGCTTCTTCTTGCTGTAACTGACTGACCGCATGGCGGGAAAGCATCGGATTGTCTAAAAGTGTCATGGGAGTATGTTTGTGCAGTGTGATGCTGTGAAATGCATATGTACTGTAACTGATCTATGTTAAAACAATGCCACCAAATGAATAACATGAAGCAATAATGCATCCATGCGTACTAGCAGAGCAATAAACATATCCGTGTTCATTTTCTTAACAAAAATTGTGATTGGCTACATCATAACAAAGACAAGACAAAAATTTATATTTGAAAATGACAACTGACTAAATCTCTGTTATCACCGTTATATGTGATTAAATGTGCAGGAACTAAATCTAAAATATCCTTCCAAAGTTATTAACCTAGTTAAAGATTTAGGTTTGGAAGGGCATCAGTTGAAAAAATGTATTATAGATAGAACTTGTTCATTTGAAGCATTCAGAAACATTCAGAAAAATTCCATATAATGACGTTGTGAATACCACAAGATGAATTCATATGGTATGTTCATTAATTCATTACATTCTTTTGATTTCGAGGGTAATATGGTAGATATACCCCGGGTTATATCTACGTTTTAAAAATCACAAAACATATATTTTTAACACTTCAGTGTTTAACGTGTTAGGCTATTGTACAAAAACTATTCAATATCCACAAAATGTTGATTTTGACTGCAGAGGAGATTTAGCCTATTTAGAATTATTTAGAAATACTATACATATTACATTATTAAAACTTTCATCAACCCATCCATTCTGACCTGTGTGGAGGGGTTGAAATTTGCAGGGATGTCATGTTGACCAGCTGGCACTTTCAGGGTCACCTCTGAGATCGGCCTGATGCCCAGCCCCCACACCCTGATCACACCCAGTTTCAAATTCTCTTCCATAGGCAGGTGGCTGTGCTTCACTTCATTGGTCAAGGAGCCCTGGAACAGAATGAGATGAAGACCATTTACACATTTACCACTTTTCATTTTATTAATTTGTACCAAGTATGTTATTATTGCATTGCTTCCATGAAGATCTTATGCAAACATCATACTTCAGTAACTACACGTAATGGATAATTTATTGTCTGCACATAAATGCACTTTCATGTATAGGCCACATAGTACACATATACATGATTGAATACTGTGTTATATAGGTCTATATTTGAAAATACAGCTTTCTCTAACTTAAATATATGAACAATAATACAGGCATGTACACTCTATGCTCATTCACACATCAACACACATTCACACATACAGCACTACGCGCGCACACACACACACACACACACACACACACACACACACACACACACACACACACACACACACACAAGTCCAAACTGGCAAACGCTCCATTGATCTGCCAGGCAGTGCAAGCCTCTCTGCCCAATAGATCTTCTTACACACACAAATGAAGGCACCAAAACACACTCGCTTGCACATGCTCACATTCTCGTTGGCTGTCAGACAGTAGGTCTGTTTTATCGCAGTGTGAAATTGCTTTGGAAGTAGCCTGATGGTAGGCAGAGTACAGCTACAGATGTTTGGCTAGGCCTGCGGGATATGAGCTTGGCATATGTACTGTATGTGTGTGTGTAATCATACATGTATATAAAGTGTGTATGTGCGGGATCTGTCCTGTTAGTGATAGATTGGGCTGTTGCCATAGGCTGACTGTACCAAACAAGCAATCTCACAGGGCAATACTGTATATGCTCCTGCACAACCACATGATACAGTGCAACTCACAAAACGCACTTGGTATTTTGGTTCAAATAAGTCCAGGGGCATTCAATGTATGATTACATATAGGCTTTAGTATCTTCTCAACCAATCATATTGCTTGTCTCACAGCTGCACTAAGCACAATGATGAAGTGCTCACTATGGAGGACCAGGACTGCCATAATAAAAAAAAAATATATATATATATAAAAGTATAAATAAATAAAGAAAAGTATAAATAATTAAATAAATATAAAAATAATTGACAAAAATAATTAATTTTTTTATTAAAAAAGGCTATTTCTGTATTTTCACATGTATTTATTTATTTATTTGTGCATTTCTACATTTATTTATTTAATTATTTTTACAT
>JAODTR010004725.1:5000-11852 GCA_025399935.1 Amblyopsis rosae | reverse complement strand
CTAGTCATGGACTGTCTATAACAAACACCATGTTCGAACATAAGGATGCTCATAAGTGTACGTGGTACCAGAGCACCTAGGTCGAAGGTCGATGATCGATTTTGTGATCGTATCATCTGATTTGAGGCCACATGTTTTGGACACTCGGGTGAAGAGAGGGGCAGAGCTGTCAACTTATTACCATCTGGTGGTGAGTTGGGTCAAGAGGTGGGGGAAGGCTCTGGACAGACCTGGTAAGCCCAAACGGGTAGTGCCGGTGAACTGGGAACGTCTGGAGGAGGCCTCTGTCAGTGGCATCCCTGTGGAGGTTGGGGACATTGAACCTGAGTGGGCAATGTTCAAAGCTTCCATTGCTGAAGCTGCAGCAGAGAGCTGTGGTTTCAAGGTCATAGTAGGGCTGGCCCCAAATATTCGATTATTCGGGTATTCGTTCGTTGGGTATGTATTCGATTTAAATATTGGGATTCGAGTATTTATTTTTCACATTATGCATGCATGTTTTCCCATTAATCCCTACTGTCTCCATATAAACCCACATGTTGAAATGCAATTTCCTGCCCTACACTGTGTCATCAACACCTTTGATTGCAATTGGCTCTGTTTGTAAAAAGAGAGCAAGGTTATTCATTCAACACACTCTTATTTGGTAATACAGGAGGAATCAAAGATTATTACTTCTTGATTATAGTTGAGTGTTTTTAATGGTGTTTTTGAAAAAGTGTATTGGATTACCCGTTCGGAAATACCATCAAGTATTCGAAACCTGTAAAATAGTGTTTGGAACAGGCCTAGGTCATAGGTGCCTCAAGGGGTGGTAACCCTCAAACACCGTGGTGGACACCAGTGGTCAGGTCCGTCCGACTGAAGAAGGAGGCCTTTCGGGATATGCTGTCCCGGAAGTCTCCAGAGGCGGTTGCAAGGTACCGACGGGCCCGAAGGGCTGCAGCATCTGCCATAGCATCTGCCGTAGCAGTGTGGGAGAAGTTCAGAGAAGCCATGGAGAAGCGGGGAACTATCCAAGCTGTGTACAGCAAGGATGGGACTCTGTTGACCTCAACTGAGGTGGTAATTGGGCGGTAGAAGGAACACTTTGAGGAACTCCTGAATCTGACTTACGCGCTCTCTATGGTAGAGACAGAGCTGGAGACTGGTGGGGGATCATCGTCAGTTTCCCTGGGGAAGGTCACTGAGGTAGTCAAACAACTCCACAGTGGCAAAGCCCCGGTGATTGATGAGATCCATCCAGAAATGCTGAAAGCTTTCGATGTGGAGGGGATGTCTTAGATGACACACCTTTTCAATGTGGCCTGGAGATCTCATTGCTGCTTTTTGCAGATGATGTGGTCCTGATGGCTTCATCGGTCTGTGACCTCCAGGAGTCACTGGACTGGTTCGCAGCAGAGTGTAGAGCGGATGGGATCAAGACTAGAACCGCAAAATCTAAGGCCATGGTTCTCAGCAGGAGACCGATGGGAGTGCTTACTCAGGGTAGGGAATGAGTCCTTACCCCAAGTGAAGTACCTCAGGGTCTTGTTTGCAAGTGAGGGGACATTGGAGCGGAGATTGGCCGGAGAATCGGAGCAGCTGGAGCGGTATTGCAATCACTTTACCGCACTGTTGTGATGAAAAGAGTTGAGCCGGAAGGCAAAGCTCTCCATCTACAATATCAATCTACAATAGCAATTTTTATTCCTACCCTCTCCTATGGTCATGAAGGGGTGGGTCATGACCGAAAGAACAAGATAGTAAGGATGCCCCCTGGGCGCCTCCCTTGGGAGGTGTTCTAGGCACGTCCGGCTGGGATGAGGCCTCGGGGAAGACCCGGGACTAGGTGGAGAGATTATATCTCGACACTGCCCCCAGTCAGAGCTTTCTAATGTGGCTCGGGAATGGGAAGTTTGGGGTCTCCTGCTGGAGTTGCTGCTCCCTCGACCGGACTCCAGATAAGCGGGAGAAGATGGATGGATGGAAAATAAAGAGTGACGCAACAAATATATGCAGAAGTAAATGACGCCATCCAGTTATTTTGATTTCGGGGTAATATCGTAGATATAGCAAATCCTTTTTTTTTTTTTTTTACACAGTGAACGTGGCTATTGTATGAAAGCAATGGGAAATTCCCAAAATGTAGATTTTTGACTGCAGGGGAGATATAACAGACATCCTATGCGAAAACAAATATGCTTGCTAGATTTAAACCCAGTCCTTGATATATTAAAATTCATAATCACATCCTGGTTATTTGTAATTATTGCTAATAATTACAATTATCTGGATTATAAATGCAATATGTTTCTGTAGTAGTTTAATGCCAAATCTTATTTTCTGTTTTCATAAAGTAATGTGTCTGGGTCCACAAGACTCAAAAGTCCATTCTGTGCATTATTGAATTGTAATGGCCTGTTAAAAAAATATTGTATATGTTTTATAACTCATATGTTTGAAGCTACTTCTTGGCCAGGTCTCTCCTGAAAAATAGATCATAATCTCAGTAAGATTGTCTGGTTAAATAAAATAAATAAAGTCTGACAAAACTCTGCCATACACTACTGCGTGACAGGCACTTGAAGTATCTCAGTGAAAACACATTAGGCTAGTACGGTAGCATTCAGTTCATGTTTATTAAAATGACACAGCTTTTACATTTTGTACATTCTACCCACATTGGCATTCATTTACAAAGCACCAAACAGGTATAAATACAATATATACATAGCAGTATGCATATATTTATAAAATAGTGTTTCTCAGCCCAAACACAACTGTTTCTTTTTTAAGGTATTTGTTTGGATGTGCAGTTATTGTTTGGGGCTATTTCTTCAGCAAGCAACGTTTATATTCAGATAGAAATGCTTTGTGCTTAAAGTAAGAATTGGTGTGAATCAGACCTATCTACAATAAGCAGTGTCAACAACATAGCCCCAAAGTCCATAGTGTTATACAAAAGGCTAACATCACAAATTAAAACCTGAAACAGCGCAATGTATTTCAATAAATTGATACTTTTGAAATCCTGGGGCCATATTGTGGTCATTGTGGCCACAAGGAACAGGTTTGAATTCATGAGAGTCCTCATTACCACACTGAAATATTTAGCATTCCATAAGTATATGTACTTTGTTCAACCATTGTATCAGAACTCACACTTAAAGCTGCTCAAAACAGAAAAACTTATTGTGACTCATTATTCATGTATCGGTTATTGTGCATGCATTCAGTAAAGACTAAAATGAGTGGTGTTAAAATTTCTGAAATAACATTAATAGATCTTATTAACTACAACTAAATGATATTTAATTATAATGTGAATAATTTAAGCATTAAGGTATAAACCTGAATAATTCTTATACTCAGATTTTGGGTTAGTTGACATGGAGGTTTGGTATTAAAATACATTCATAAAATGTATTTTATTATTCTTAAAATTAAATATTTAAATTGTTTGCATTTCCAAATTGAAGCCAGTGTGGATATATGGACTGCTGCAGTAACATGTAGTATGAGTCTAAAGAGAATATTTTTGAAGAGAGCAAAATCCCTCAAATTTGCCAGACATCCATATCCACTTAATTTAAGAGGACAGGTAAAAATAATAGCATAGCGGTATGTTAATTGTAACTGGTGGTGCCTATGAAGGTGGCGTTGCATCATTTCAATATACTTTTCCTTCTCCCTAAATATGCAGAAGTGTACTCTATTATTCATCATATACTTTCAATGTAGGAGAGGAGAGAAGCTATGCAGATGAGACCTGAAGTAGAGTGATCGTATTGTGATTCAATGGGGTGGGGATATTATTGGTCCCGATCCATTTGTTGTCAAATGTCAAGATTCAGCACTGGAATTGCACTCTTATCTGAACATACAAGGGAATAGTAACTGTTCTGTGTTTCCAAAATTATCTTGCAAGGTCGACATCTTTTACCATGTTAAACATTCTAGATCCCTGCCATTCAAAACCGTTCATGGTGAAGTCAGTGTCTCACTGTCAAACACAGGCACTGCATGCTGTGATCTAGAACTGAACTACAATACTGGACATTTGGGACTATTTCTCCTGGCTATTTTCTAACCAAACACAGTTTGGAATGGAGGGCATTTTGCATTATGTAGAACTCACAATACATGGATGGTCTCACAAGGCATCCAGGACAGTACTGAAATAAATAAACATAAATTGCTCTGTGCATACACAGGGTACAGAGACAAAACAGGCAGTTTCCTTTGTGTTTCTCAGTGGGGACTTCACCTGTCAAGATTTATGGGAGTTCTGTGCTTTCGTGCCACTTGTAATTCCCGGCCATCGCACAAATAAGGCAGGGATTAATGAGTGCAGTCTCGTGTACAGTATAATTATGAACGTATGAGTCTCATGTGTGATTACTGCAATTCATTAATCGTCTCTTCGTGGGAGAGTCTTTCACCCTCTGGGCAACACAGTGTGTATGGACAGGCACTCCACCAGGCAGACATACCACATCAGGCTCACTGAAAGTGTTGTGGCACAGATGGCAGCCCTTCTTTTCCGACACAACTATTGGCTTTTTACGCTCTTTTATCTGAGAGGGGGGGGGGGAACATTTAAAAAACATAAAATCGCTAAATAAATACAGAATGAGTCAAATACGCAACCAGACTAGCAGTGGAGGAGTGTGTTGGGCTGCGTGAAGCTCACCCGGTCATGCAGGAGCTGCAGGTTCTCGGCGCGGGCCAGGCCCAGGCCAATCTGGGTGGTGCGGCGCGCGTGCATGCTGGCCCTGACGGCGCGTCCGAGGAAGGGCCGGAGCAGCTGCATGGACCACCCCTCTGGGAGCACGTCCAGCACGTGCGCTGCGTCAAACGCCTCGCCGTGCCGGTTCAGCAGGTCCACGGCCGCCATCTCCAGTTCCCCGCCGCGGGACGGTCCCGGGACGTCCCCGGCCAGGTAGACTCCCAAGAGGAGGTGAAACAGCCGCCGTCTGTACGCAGCGTCCTGACAGGAAGAGGCCCAGAGACAGTAGGCCTCGGCGGACAGGAAGTCCTTAAGCTGGTGCACCAGGATGTGGAGCGCCTGGTCGTGCTCCTCCAGCTTCCCATGGAGCGTTGCGCGCTCCAGCAGCAGATGCTCACACGTCGACATTTTGCCTAGGCACAACAGAACGGCGGTGAGGCTCAAGCTCCTGCACACACATTTACCCCAAAAAAACCCTGGTCCTGTGGACCCACTGTCTCCCATGTTTTAGATGTCTGCGCTCTGCCTGGCCGTAATGCACCATGTAGACAGTAGGTGGCGGTAATGCACCAATAGCGTTGGATCCAAACCTCTGGAGTTTCATGGAGGGCCTATGGTGTTAACTCATGCCCACGGCTGGCTGAGCTACGCTTGACTAGTTTTTAATTTGTTTTGACCGAGGACTCAAACATGGAGCAAGACAGTAATTAAGAATAAATTAACCATTCACCAGATCTATACTCTGTGTGTGTGTGTGTGCACACACTGTATCACACTGACTGTATCATAGATGATAATTGGCAGGATAGGTAGCAAGATGTCTTACATATGCTCCTTGTAATACTTGGAAGTGTCCTTGTCGTTTGGATCAAAGCGTCTGCTACATGGCCTGACTGTACATTTCCACACCAAGCCCTGGTGTAAAACGCGTCTCACCTAGGAGTAGTTGTGCGCAATACAGGCTGGACTCTCTCAGCAAAGCTTGGAGTTTCTCTCGGGCTCTGGTCACCTGCTCTTCAGCTGTTGGGGACTGGGCCAGTAAAGACAACACTCTTTCCAGGTACAACACAGCCAGGTGTGTGTGGAACTTCTCTTTCTGCATGCGGAAATAGCACGACATACAACAGATCACCACATGCTCAACAGGAAGAAGATACCAATATGAACAATGCAGAGAAGCAATGAAACACCCAGCAGTACCAAATAACGGCATTGATGCACACACATGAACTAGCTGTGTGAATAGTGTGTGGTTGGCTGCCTAGACAGATTTATCATCAACAAATAGTATGTATCATATATTTACCACTCTGAAAGCAAGTAAAAAAAAACAAGCCTGTACACATTATGCTATTGTTGACACTAAACAATATTATATATATACTATAACAATAATCTATATTTGTACCTGTAAACGTCTCACTAAGACCAGGTGTTCCAGAAATAGCAGCAGGGCGTGTTGATGCTTTCTCAGGTAAGTGATGACATCATCGGGGTTTAGAAGGTCTGACTGGTCCTTACCAGCAGGCCTCTTGGTGAAAATCTGAACCCCCATCTACAAACGGATGCAAGACGAGCCAGGTCAACACCACACCTTCCCTGTCCCGTGACACAGTCTGGCATAGGTGTAGAAACAGGTCAGAGGAACATACAGCGGGGTTCTTTTGCAAAGCCCAGTCTGCATATTTCCACACTAGATCAAGGTTGGAGCAGAAGCTTAGGAAGTCCACAATGTACTCGTAGAGGTCAGACCTGGTAGAGTCCTGCAGCTCGCCATCTACCACACGTATCCACAACTGCAGAACAAGCATTACAAGTCATTACAAGCCGTCTCTTTGCATGGATTCCACACTTGACTGGAGCTTTGTGTGCAATACCTGCAGTGCTGCCGAATCCTGGCCGTTATAATGGTAGAGGAGCCCAAGTGCAAAGTATCTAGAGGGATTGATTGACATTTGAAAAGGGAATTACAGCCCAGTTGAAAGAAGATAGAGGAGATGCGTATGCCGGATTAATACTGTACGAGGTGTGAACCAATACAGACGATTGTTAGCCTTTAATCCAACCCACAAATGATGTTGATGCTCTAGACACTAAACTATTGTAGTCTGTGAAATTACATAGATAGGTACTGCAAACAG
>JAODTR010004724.1:0-11852 GCA_025399935.1 Amblyopsis rosae | reverse complement strand
ATATTATATAATAATAATATTATATATATTATATTGGATTAGTTACAGCATCTTATCATGCATCTACTACCATGTCAATGTGTCATTCAATCAAACAAAATTGCTAATAACCTAAATATTAAAATGCTTAAAGAGCGGAACAGGATAAAAAAAGCCACAGCTCCACACAAACATTTATTATTTTTAACTTTAATGAAATCTTTCAAATTAAAAATGTCAAATCTGAAAAATACTATTACGGAGTTACTCAATTCCAAATATCATTTATTACGTGAAAAGTTATTTATTTAGGTTAAATTCTTGTTAAAGGTGTAACTTTTGGCTGACTTGATTGCACACAATCTCAAGAGTTTCAAAATAAAACAATGTTTTTGCAGTGCTGTTGTCATCCACACACTCCCTTTAAATAAACTCCACCCTGATATTCGCAATGGTAAGTAAAGCACTAACGTTTGCAAAAGGCCCTGATCTCACCTTTTGCTAACAGGGTGTCAACATGAAGAAGATGCCACCTGGGGTCTCTGCAATCTGCTCTCATCAAGGCTCCACCAATTAAAAAGGCCTCTCTAAGCTGCTCGTCCTGGCATGGGACCGCCTCAGCTGCAAGCATCTCTGATAGGGTGTCCCGGCAGTACTGATGCAGCCAATCACAGACCAGATTGCGTGCATTCTCCTTCAGCGACAAGATGTCATTTGTAACTACGTCGGTGCTTATCTGAAGTGCTGCCAGGAGATCTTGGGTACACTCCTGTGGGAAATAAAAGAGATTTACTATCAATTTTCAACGAGCGTGCTTGTCGTCACTGTTAAACCAAACGCTGTTACTTATAGAGAAAAACTGTTTGAGTTGCACCTTTCAATTTACCAGACAAGCTAATAATGTAAAAAACTATGTCTAAACCACTGGTTCTCAAGTTAAGGGTCGGGCCGTAGAGAAGGTCACAAGTTTTGGGGGCCTAGATGGGGGGTGGTTACAACTAATCGCTACACTAACTCCTTAATTCCTTCTGCTATCAGGCTATTAAATGCTGACGGCAGCCAATTTATTTTAAAATGATAGTATATACAGTATATGAAATGATCGTTAAAGTGAAAATGTTGTTATTATACATTTCCTATTGCTGATTATTTTGTTTTCGTATTATGTTTTGTTTTTTTATGATTTGTATCACTGACATATAACCCTAACACTTGTCTGTGAGTATTTTGTATGCACAGACGACTGGGTAAGCTGCAAATGAATTGACCTTTATGGGATCAATAAAGTTCTCTGAATCTGAATAGAAGGTAATTCCAAGGTTTGTTCAGTTTTGCTGCAGGTCCTTGATCATTTTCAGCATTTAGCAGACACTTTTATCCAAAGCGTCTTACAAACGGTACATTTGTCAATAGTATATAATGGCAATAGATGAGATAGGAGGTTGTCATAGCAACCAACATTCTGTTAGGATAATGACAGCATTCTGTAATCAGGGCTAACTACGTTATGCATGTACAACATACATTATCATCTAATACAATTCCCAGAAATAATTGCTGGAAGTCTAAATACCAACAAAGTGCCAATATTCTAAGAGCGTACCAAAGACAGAAGAAAGTTAGTTTTCACTCAAAACACCTTTTGTCGGTTGAGAATGAGGTAGGTGAAGCCTCTACCACAGAGGGCCTGTGTGTGGTTAGGCTGCTCTTTTAGAATGGCACTGAAATCAAAGATGGCCGTCTTGCTTTGGCCCAGCATGGCATAACACCTGGCTCTCTCCAACAGGGAATCGTTTGCCTCACCACCTAAAAGAACAACCAAATAGCAGTTTGTATTGTAGCGATATCATAACATGCACTGTACTATTTAGAAGATGTTTAATAGCATCCAGTCAAATTGCACTCTAATTCTACTGTAGCAGTCTGGAAAGCCTAGAAATAACTGCGATTGCGTTCGAGTAGCAACTGAACTGACCAATCAGCATAGTATTGATAGCTATAGGGGCGTGGTTTAGCTGTACCGACAGCGAAAACGTCCAGATGGTTCAACCAATTAACTGCCAAGAATTTTTGGAACAGTTTGAATGGACGGCTCCCTAGATGGACTTGTGACTAATGATCCATCTGGTACAGTATGTCAGGTTAACTGTAGCCTACTTAAATTAAATTATTGTTATTCATATTGTAAATGTATTATTAGGAAAAACCTATTGAGATGAACCATCTCGTTTTAAAGAGGGTCCTAAACATAGACAATACAAAGTGAAACAACATTTACATTCATACAAACAAGACGATTGCTCTCCAGGCCTAACCACTTCCCCACCCACTGATTCCTTTAAGTTATCAGAACATATTCAGCAGAAATGCATGCATATACACACATATTATCCACATACAGTAGTTATAATCAAGCATACATTATATTATAATGTACTGTATTGTATGATCTTCATATTGTCAGTAATTTCACAAATGTATAATTAGAAGCACAAGCAGGTTGTTTGGAGGTAAGAAAAAAGAGATGTCTTAAAGAGGTGAAAGGAGGTAATGGATCTGAGTGTACTGGGCAAATTGTTCCAATCAGAAGGGGCTTTAAATGTAAATGCACGCCATCCAATTTCACTTGAAATTCTAGGAACAATTAAAAGAGGATATTCAGTATTTGGTAGACTATATAATGACCTATGTGGGTTTTAAAATTGCTTTAAGTATGAGGGATAATTAAGGAAAATACATTTAAATATACACTGTATCCAATGACAATGTCTTCTAGATGTAGATGTTAACCAATTCAGTTTCTCATACATAAGACAATGATGAGTTCTATTAGGACACCTCAAAACAAATCTACAAAGACTGTTATAAGCAACATTGAGAGGACGAAGATTTGTTTCTGAGGTATTGTGATCAGCATAATCTAGTATTGGCAATATTAACTGTGAAATTATTATTTTTCTAATCTCTCGGGTAAAACAGTTAATAGAGAATATGGGGATTACATTACATTTAATTAAATTCACACTGCTGTACAGTAAATACAACATTGTTACTCGTGGACGGTTGATTGATTGTTGAGGTAACCTGGTCAGTAGTGAACCAACAAACCAATCATATTTTACATATTTTCAAGTGTAATGAACCCACATTCAAACTCTTATATTAGGTATACACCTTTTTAATATACCCTGACTTGATTGGCTATTTGAGTGAAAATGGGAGGATCACAGGGTCAGATACACAGATGTCCATGCTTAAAATGCCATGTATTCTATGTCCCAAAAATCAGTAATAATAATAATAACAACAACAATAATAATTTAAGTATGATCAACCTGTCAAGAGACAAAGAGGTTGTAATCACCAGAGGCCATGATGGCGATGGAGAGGTAGGCCACAGCCTCCCTGATGGCGCTCTCATCGCTAGCGCCCCCTAGGATGCGTGTAGCGGCAGCGTGGCAGTGTTGCTGCAGCAACAAGCGGTCCTTGCGGTGTGCCACTGCCAGTAGGGGGCGCAGGCAGCTGGTGTCTCCACACTGGATGAGCTTCTTCAAGAGCTGTGGGACGAGAGGACGCTATATAGAGGAGACCAGAGCCATGGACAGAGAGAGCCGCCAACGCAATATTGACGTTATCAACGGTCACATGGTTCATGGAGAAGCAAAACACTTCTAGGAAGTGCTTGGCGGGCAATTTGAATCGACATATACAGATATATAATTACATTTTTGGGTAATTAGTAGTCAATAAATGCATGGATGTACATTTACTGCATAATTTATAGGGTACTTTGAGTATTTGCGGCTAAGTTCCGGGAACTGTTTTGAGGCTCCACGGTCCGCCATTGCTGTGAAAGAAATGGTCCATTGGACGAATTCTGAAACGCAAATATGGCAGTTGGAGGAATATAATCCAAATAATAACACATAAAATAATCAAAAAGAGCCAATCGTCTGCTATCTGTGATTCTCAACTGGAGAAACAGATCAATCCCGTCTTCTTTCAATTTAGGCTGCTTTCCAAGTTAAAGTTAAATACATCCTTTCATTACAACTCGCCTTGATATATATATATATATATATATATATATATATATATAAATAGGTATAAGACATGCCTCCCTCTCTAGATTACAACTAGTTCAAAATGCTGCCTTATTGGAATTCGTAAATGAGATCGCATTTCCCTTGTTCTTGCCACCCTACACTGGTTCGCTTTAGGATTGATTTAAAGATGTTACTGTTTGCTTTTAAAGCCCTTCATGGGCAAGCTCCAGCGTATATATTACAGATCTATTGATGCTGTGTGCTCCTGTAAGGCCAGTAGGGTATGCTGACCAGTTACTCCTTGTTGTCCCTAAATATAAGGGAATAAATAAGGGAGATTGAGCCTCCTCTGCCACGGCCCAAGACGCTGGAATGGTCTACCTCTTCAGGTCAGACTAGCCCACATTGGCCCCGCCCACCTGATTGGCATCGTACAGGAATCCCCGGTGCAGCTGTAGCAGCGCCAGGCGGGCTAGCACTGGAGCCCCGGCAGGGCCGGAGGTGCCGGTGGGGCCTGTGGGGCCGATGGCCAGCAGCAGGCGGTAGGCCTCCTCCACGCGGCCCAGCCGGTACAGGGCGTCGGAGGCCAGCACCTGGGGCTCCTCGGCCCCCGGCTGGAGCTCTGTCAGCAGGACGGCCAGAGAGTGGACTCCACCGGGGGTCCTGATGAAGGGGAGGGAGGGGGTTGGGGAGAGAGAGGCAGAGACAGAGATGGGTGGGCGGGGGGGGGAGAGAATGAAATAGAGGGGAAGCGGCAGACAGAGAAGAAGGAGTGAAGGAAAATGTGTAAGAGAGAGAGAGAGAAAGAGAGAGGGAGAGAGGAAGGAGAGACAGAGACAAAGCAATATGGGGGAGAGAGAGAGTGAGAGAGAGGGGGAGGGGGAGAGGCAGAGAGAGACAGAGAGAAAGGATAGACAGAAAGAGAGAATGGGGCAGACAGACAGAGAACAAGGTAGACAGACAAATAGAGAGTGAACACTTGTCATTCATTCATTTGATGTTATGTTGATGGGGTTTGGCAGTTGTTCAGACTAGAGGTTGACATGCAGGGTTAGTTGTGAAATGCATAACTACGTTAGCCCTGACATGCTGCTACCATCAAGTAAATCTGGGACACGGCGTTGACTAACTGTGTAAAACACGACCAAAGCGAGCAAATGCATTGGGAAATTCAACGACACGAGTCTGGCTGTTTTCAGGTCTTAAAATCAGAAAATAAATCTCTATGGTTACTGCTTAAAAGAAAGCGAAAGACTGACATTAGTCATTAAAGCACTGTACTACTGGAATTACGCACATACCAGAATTACGCATGTAGTCTTGTGAGTGTAGGCCTGCTATCCCACTTCCTGACGTTGCTGCTCACAGGGCCCTTATCATTAGGCATCAGACCTTCAGCATGAGTCGCTCATGTAATGCGGTGAGGCTGAGACTATGGGCGCAGGAAGGTTGATGCTGAGAGCACCCCCAAGCTCTAGCTGCAGTGCAAAGTCGTTTATTTTAAATCGTTATCTAAAGTACAGTGGACTATTTCTTGGTAATAACAAGTGTAGGATAATGTAGGCTACAGTAAAACACGTGTGGTTTGAAGTTGCATCGAAGAAAAAAAACTTTGTGAACTTTCGAACAAAAGCACTAGTACGCTTCGGTAACTTCGGTGTTCTGCCGTCTGCATAAGGAAGACACGTTTTATTTTATGCCACCTAACGTCATAGGCTATAGGCTGTATAATGAAAACTGAGATTAATTTATATCTGAAGAGTATTATGACAGTAGTTACCCCATTTGGTGTTTCAGGTAAAGTTATGGATTAGTCTGTGATAGCCTACAAACGAGTAGGCTGATTAGCATGTCGCAAATAAGTCAATATAGCGATCAAGGAAGGTGTTAAAAAATATTTGTTATGCTCTGGATGGTGTGTTGCCAAGATGTGTACAGTAATTCTATAGGTTATTTTTGCATTAGCTATGCTATACTTTGTCGCTGCTTTTTTGTTGGGAGAGCGACTAGAATGCATTATACTGAGTCTTTCATAACATTTATTCTCAAGTGCGTTACTTCAGCACCCCCATGTGAAAATGTTATCCCGCGCCACCGGCTGAGACTATGGCGTATCTAGTCTCAGCCTCTTCTCTTTTAAAGTTCGATTCGTTCAATGAGGTACGTAGTTGGTCGTCGATAAAAACACCTCTCCCATCAAGTAGGCGGGTCCTGACACAGTTAGCCAGAGCTGTATCCCAGATTTACGCAAGCTAGCTACACAACAAACGCACCCAGTCCTGTGCTCGTCTCTAATTGGCTTGTCCACGCGCAAGGCGCTCTGTGACAGTTGGCTGAGAGCGGGGCACGCTTGATGCTCCCCGGGGCCCTGCTCCATCAGGCCCCTCCCATTCTCAGTCAGGCCCCTCCCATTCTCCATCAGGCCCTTCCCCTCCTCTGACTGGTCCTTCCCCTGCTCCAGCATGGCCCTCCCTTGCTCCAGCAGCACGGTGACCAGCAGGCCCCTGTGGTTCCAGGGCACCAGGCAGCGCACGCACAGCGCCGTGTCCACTGGCCGCAGCCCGCCAGCGGTGGCGTAGTCCAGCGCGGCCAGGTAGTGGCGGCCGAGCAGCGCCCGCAGCAGCCCACGGCCGCACAGCGCCCGGACGCAGCTAGCCGGGTGCGGCGCACTGTGCTCGATCACCGCCTGGAAGTCCTCCGTCGCCCCCCGGTGGTCGTCGGAGAGAAGGCGGGCGTAGCCGCGCAGCGCACGCACCGTGCTTTCGTAGCTCTGTGGGCAATGCGCCGCCAACCCGGCATCCGTCGTGGCCGCCACCAGCTGGCTACAGATGGACAGGGCCTCCCGGTGCTCCCCGCGGAGGAGAAGGGCTTCGGCCAGCCGCACCCGCAGCTCTCTGCTGCCCCCGTGTGGCTCCAGGTGGCACAGCGTCCGCAGCCGTGCCACCACAGGGTCCAGTAGCTCCAGCCCGGCTGCAGAGCGGAGGTCCGTGTGGGCGAGAACCCGCTCCCTGAATGCCGACAGACCCCGCTCGGCCTGCTGCCGGAGCTGCTGCCGGATGGCCGCGCCGCCGCGGCAAAGCCTCCCGAAGTGCTGCCGGGCGGCTCCAGGGTGCGTTTCAAATGCCTCCACCAGGTCTCTGCACGCCTCCGCGACCCGGCCAGCAGAGAAGCGGGCAGCCGCCCTGCCCGTCAGGAGCCTGGCCCTTGTCCCTGGGGTCCCCTCTGCGCTCCCCGGCAGGAGGGCGGTGGTGAACGCCTCCGCGCTCTCCGCGAAGGCGCCCGTCCACAACAGGTGCGTCCCTCGGAGCTCCAGCACGCGCGTGTCGCCCGAAGGGGCGACGGCAGCGAGAAACTCCACAAGCCCGGCCGACGCCTCGGCGTCCAGCTCTACGTTGGCGGCGTCAGCGGCGAGCTCGGCCTCGCCTCCTCCGGCGGCCGCGAGCCGCCGCAGCAGCAGCTCTGAGAGGGCGTCAGCCATCTTGACCACGTGCCGCTCCTGCCGGCTCCTCGCGACCGCCACGGCGTCGGACGCGTGGGTGCGGTATGCAGCCAGGTACAGCCGGAGGCCCGCGACCCCGCCGGGTTCCGCCAGCAGGCAGGCCAGTGCCCGCGTCAGCTCCAGGGCCGCGCGGGCACGGCCGCCGGGCCGAGGGCTCCGCCTGCCGTCCAGGAGGACTGTGCAGCGTGCGGCAATCTCCTCGCAGCCACGTCCGCCACTCTCCAACAAGGACTCCATCTTGAAGACGGTGGCCGACACGTTGTTGGGGCTGAGGGTGGAGAGGAACACGGCCGCCAGGCCCCTGTTGAGGCCCTGCGCGGAGTGGGGCCCGGGGCCGTCGAGCCAGCCCTCTAGGGTGGAGATCACCGCGGCCAGGGCGCTTCGCTCCAGCCCGCGCATGTGGGCCATGGTGGAGGCGGCATGGGTCTTGAAGGCGAGGGTGTAGCGGGCCACAGCCCCCGAAAGCTCGCCGGCCTCCAGCAGTGTGTCGCCGTCTTTGTACAAAGTGAACGCCGCCTCCGGCCCGGGTGGAACGAGAGCCGCCATGGTGGGGCATAAAAGCCTGTCCCGCCCTCTCTCTCTCACCAGCTGGTCACTATGGCGACATGGAGGGCAGCAACAGACTGCAAGGTTAGGCAGATATTAAGGGGAAACTAAATATACAGTATAGATATTATGGTTTACGTTGAGGAATTATCAGCATGTACCAGTGACAAATGATAAATTCCTAAAAACACTAATCTGAGCTATATAATTTAGAATAATTAGCAAATACCTCAATATTAGCCTACGGTAAAATAGTGTAATACAGCCCATTAAATCTACAACTGTGATTACTATACACTGTAAAAACTAGATTTGGTTTGATTTTATCCCTGCACCAAAAAAACTACAAGCCCTAGTTATTTTATCTTTTAGCTATGCGGTCTACCGTAACTGCTCTGACCTAGTTTGTTGTTGTAGCAGTTGACTTTTCAAGCTCGTCTTATCTGTGAAATTCAACATCCAACCAAACACACCAGTTTCCTTGCTGCGTCCAGTCTCTAAAATGAACTTCAACACAACACAAAACCACGACCCCATTATTTGTAATTCAATACCGACTCTGTCCTGTAGCTGTAGCACATAACTACAAAGGCTAAAAGTTGACAAATGTTACACAAATTAAAAACACAAACGTGCAGTACGAAAGCAGCATCGTAATGCACACAATAACATTCTTACTCTGTGCATTATTGTCTCTTGATGCGATCTTTTACTGCGAGCTGCGTGGACCTGTTATTCATCAGGGAACGCCGCCGATACGGTTGCCAATGGTAACCACTAAAGCTCGATCCCCCGATCTGACAAGTCTTCCGCTTCTCAAAAGGTTGCAGTCTATATAGTCATATATTGCTATAAATATATTTATTTACTTAGTGCAATTAATGTCTATACTTTTCAATAAGTTTACCGGGATAGGCAGCTGTTACTAAATAAAGGTTAATTGTGAAATATTTGAAATTAATGAGCTTCAGTCTCATCTACCTTGCAAAATTCAATTAAGTCAGGCCTGATTTTTATTGTGGTGCAAAGTTTCTCTTTTATTTAAAATACTAGGCAGCAGTAAAATAAACACAGGCAACACTGCCATCTGCAGGGTATAAATAGATTAAAAATGCCATCATTATACTGTAACAACAAAAAATATTTAACTATTTAACAATATACAGATCCCAGATGCAAAAGTAACAATACACCTTAACTCAAACATTAATTACGGTACAGTATATATATATATATATATATATATATATTTAACCACTAAATCAAGTAGTCTAATACTGACAGGAAATGACCATGATTACATGGAAATTACACATTTTCTCAAAGTGAGATACCACGCCACCATAAAATGGGAACAAGAGTTGCAGTTTGAACATACCCATGTGACAGGTAAACCACTACCTCTTTCATACGGAAACAAAAAAAAACTCGAAATGGCAGATTCCTGACTCCTTTCCTTTTTCTTTTAAAATGTTTACGTCACCCGACAAACTTATAGGCCTTATAACGTCAGCCAACGTGCCTACCAGTACACAGTAAAGTTTAATAAATCAAGCAATTACCCTTTCCTAAGCCCTTTCACTTGTCCTACCTAGTTACTGTAACTAGGTTGGATTGAAAGATTGGCTATATTTTTCTCCACGTAACGTGGTAACTAGGGAATGTCCACTTTGTAATTGGAGCAGGACAGGTTCTGAAGTAGGTGGTCGGTCACCCCACTGTGCTATAGATTTTGCACAGTCATTCCTACAAATTCTTCGCCCCGTGGCTTGTTGACAAATTTTCTCCAGAAGATGACTCACGGACTCCTCTTCTGCGAGTTACTCTCCGCCGTTGGCGTGACAACTGCGCCGTGTTGCCAGTGCCCTGTAGTAGCATCAGCCCCCTCCGCTCACCAACACAACGTCACATGAGCTTCAAGCAATACACACGCTATCAGGAAGTGGCGTGGTAGATTGTCATTGGCTGACTGCTGGCACTGAGAGAGAGAGAGCCGTCGTTGCTGCGGCGGCGGTGGCGGTGTCGCCACACCCGGCGGGTTCTGCGACCGTGATCCCCTCCAGGCGCTCACGGAGCCGCTGGCCGCAGCCCTCTAACTCCATGACGCGCAGGGCGGCGTACACGTCCGGGAGGGCGGCGCCGGGCCGGCGGCTCCACAGCAGCAGCGCCTGGTACTGTGTCTCCCGCGAGCCCAGCGCCGCCACGCCGCCCTCAAGCTCCGCCCGCTCCAGCTGGCGCTCGCCCACACCCAGCAGACGGAGGAACTCCCTCCAGCGCCGCAGGGGCACCTCCGCGATGATGGAGTACAGGATGCCGGCGGGCCACGACGCCTCCCGCCTCACTGCTGCAGGAGAGGGGGTGAGGGGAGGATGGGGGAGGATGGAAAGATGGGGGGGAAGGAGGGGGAAGAGACAGGCACAGGCTGAAGGATAAGTGGAAAAGCCTTTTGGTTGCTATAGTGACACTCCTACAGCAACATTAAAAGCTATAGTAGTTCTCGAGAGCGCTTGCTAAATTCTAACTCAAATCAAAAGAAAAGCACGTCTCCCTTCAATGCCATAGGGTGCTCCCTCTGAAGCCCCGCCCCTTCAATGTCATAGGGTGCTCCCACTGAAGCCCCGCCCCTTCAATGCCATAGGGTGCTCCCTCTGAAGCCCCGCCCCCTTCAATGCCATAGGGTGTTCCCTCTGAAGCCCCGCCCCCTTCAATGCCATAGGGTGCTCCCTCTGAAGCCCCGCCCCCTTCAATGCCATAGGGTGTTCCCTCTGAAGCTCTGCCCCCTTGATTGACTGATTGATTGATTGATTGATTGACATTCTAAATTTGTTAATATTAAAGTGGCACCTCTGACATTTATAATTTTTTCAGCATGCGCACAAAACAGAAAGCTAGTGGACTGCGAGGAGATAATTGGTGAATTTGACTGAAAGTGTACTAGATTAATAGCTAACTATACCTTTAATTGTCCCTGTGGTTTTAGTATATTTGGCTGGTGACAATAGTTTTTGTTAATATTGACAAATTGTCATTGTTTTTGAGGCAGAAGAACGTTTACCGTTTTGTTGGAAATCACACGTCACGGTAGAAAAGGTCTACACACTATACAGCACCCGTCAATACAATCCCTGCAGCGTGCGACAGACACAGAGTAGAGATGTCAAAAGTCCAAAATGTGGGAGGATGCAAAATAAATCTGTATGTTCCCATAACAACTAGTTTTTCACAGTGGCTTTTCATAATGGCAAAATATAGAAGAACACCTACAAGTGGCAAGTGTGTGTCAAGGTGTTGTCGAGTCAACACTTTCTTAGGAGTCTGACTGAAATGTGTGCGATAAGTCGTCGGTCAATCGTGGGTTAGAGATTCAGGCAACGACTGTTTATCTGATCAACCACTTCCCTTCACAAGTTAGAGGATACAAAAGTTTCTCCCATCTCCTGTTTCCGTGCTGCACTGCAGATTCATGATTAGCATCACAGAGAGCAACAGCGTTTACCTCTGTCTTTCAGCAACTGCAAATACAACTTACAACTAATTATTAAATGTTTATAATAATTTTGAACATAATAAACATCACTTTTTTAATACACTTTTTTTTTGTTTTTCAATCACCTTAGTTAAGCATACAATACAAAACAACATTTAAATATAACCGCGAGCGGTAATGATCGGGGTGCAAGCACGGCTCAAAGTTGAGGACCGTTCGGGAAACAGAAATTTTAGTTAAGATTTCATAGCAGCAAAGAGATGTCACAGAAAAACAGCCAATATCCAGGCTGCCT
>JAODTR010004722.1:0-11856 GCA_025399935.1 Amblyopsis rosae | reverse complement strand
GGAGGCTGACAGAGGGATTCATCTTCAGGGTTTGTATGGAGGCTCCTTGGCTCTGACACTGGGGCTTCTCTGGAGAGACTCTTGAAGATGGCTGTGGGACTCTGCTTCTCAGTCCAGGGCCATTATACCGGCCTATCCAGACTGCTTTTGCAATGTTTCATGAAAATGTATGAAGTCATACATCTATTGTCAAACATTTGATTTATTTTTTCTCATATTTGTTAAGTAAATCTAATTTCAAATTGTATGTTTGGACATGACACCAGATTACTTGTAAATATGGATATTTTAGTGTAGCTACAAGTTCAATGATCAGTACTGCTTAGACAGCACTAAGGTTTTCTCATGGAGGACAGGCCTCTGTAAATTTGGTCTGTCAAAGATATCTAATGGCTGGGGAGAAAATCAATCCTGTTAGCTGCATTGGAGGTAATTTCTTTGGCTCTAAAGTCACTGACTCACAAATGAACCGGAGACATCAGCCTGGCAATGCTACATCTGAGGTGGTATTTGTAGACCACATCAGTCAAGATATATTTGTATTGTTGTTCATTAGGTATATTGTAATCATGACACTTGAAAATAAGAGCTCAGAAAACTGGCTTTACAGCCCACTATCATGTTGAGAATTATTTTTCATTTGATGGATTCACCGCTTAAACAATGTGTTCTTTGCAACGAAAGGTTCAGTGCGTGAGCATTTTCTTAGTATAGCCTATATGGAACATTCTGCGTCAGCAGCGACGCAATGATTAGAAGGTCTTTGCTATATATGTCCATTGGTATATACAGTAAACATATGCTATAGAACCGTATGCAGTACTTAGTATACAATGTATCATATAACACACTGTAATGTGGTCAAAATGATAAGAAAAGACATGCACAAAGACAATATATTTTTACTTATCATCACTGACATACTGATTATGTATCTTCCAGAAGAATCTAGAGTAATACAGGTGATGTTATTTATAGGGTTAGGGTTTTTTATTTACAAGTATACTGAATACAGTCATAAATGGATTAGTCCATGACGTATAAAAGCGTCTATACAGTATGGTCTCTAAATCACCGGGGTTCTTGCCTGACGGTGAGGAATAGAGGAAGGAGTCTGCTGCTGACTCTACGGTTTGCCTGATAGATAACGGTGGCTTCAGAAACTATTATATAGCTCCTGCACCTCAAACAAACTTGCATTAGCCAAGTGCTATGGATCAAAGTGAGGTGACCTTAATGCCCAATAAAGACCTCTCTCAGGCTGCAGGGGTAAAAAAGCATTTTTAATCTTCAGTGCTTCACTGGTTGTTTGGCAAACATAAAGGGACATGGTAGACTACTACTAAGTATATAAGATTGTTGATCTGCCTCCACCACCTTGCCCATTAAATTGTTACGGTCCAACACTCAAGACAACCCATTACAGAAGTCAGGGACCAAGTAATAAAGTATAGAATTATTTAATGCTAGAATAAGTTTGAAAGACTTGTCAGTTACATTACAGTTACCTAAGGAAAAAAATGAAGATGGTATTCAAAGTTATGATTCTCCATTATTCCATAATTCTGAAAGGCGCGAACATATTTTCATATTTTATTTGGTTGGCTCAAAGGACAATAGCTACCTTACATTACAATTATTTTCAAAACAATGTTAAGAGACTGTGGTTTACACACTTTAACTAAGATTTGGTGCTACACAAATCTTTAACTATGTCTCCATCCTGAATACAGAAATGGCATTTTGTTGGTGGATTTGGTTAATCACTGAGAAACTCACATTTCCAATATGGCCATAATGCCCAAAACCAGTTTCCTGAAATGACAAATATGCCTACATCAATTATTGAGCAGTCCCTGTGATATCAGACAGATTTCAGAAGAGTGAGTCAAAATTAGATAACACATTTTATAAGTGAGATTAGTGCTACTGAATCATGTTTCATATGCCTATAAGACTGGTGCATGTTATGTATAGCCAGGCTAACGTGAAACATCACTCCTGTCACATCATGTTGTATAAAGCCTGACTGTGATGGATGGATGGCAAAGAGGAGATGAATGAGATTTAGTATGTCTGCTTTGTGTGATGTGACAATATCTGCATTTGTTATCCAGCGAAGCGACCCTCAGAATATACTGTTAAAAACACTCGTGCTGTCGTGTCATCTGTGTGTGACTGTGTTCAGTGTTGTTGTAGGCCCGTCTAAGCCATATAATGATCATAATTGAAATGTGTCGACTTGGTGGGTGCGGGGTTGTGGCGGAATTGCGCGTCTATTCTCGTCACGCATGATCCGTATGGAGGAGGAACGTAAATTACGTCTTCGTTGCATAGAACAGCAGAACAGAGTGTGGGTCCGGATCGTTTTAACGGAACCTCTCGCGGGTCTTCGCGGACTCGACTCGTAGCCTGCTGGATGTTAATATACTGCGTCGTCGTCTTGTGTCTGGGGCGTTCGTTACGCCAGCAGTGTCGACACGCTAACCGGCGAAACACCGGCTTGAAGCCCTTCCCCATCTATGCTACAATACAGTATGTGTTCTGCTGACTGGACATAGCGGTGTTTACAGTACGAGGCCGGCTACCCACCACCACCATCCGCGCCTCCTGCACTGCAGGTCGACTCTATCCGCCAATGGTCATCTCCGGACGGGCTAGTTTCATGCCACCAAATGCGCCTGGTGTCTGAACCTTTCCAGAAGAATGCAGGTGAAAAATCAGATATCTGCGGAGAGAAGCAGTGATGACCCAGAGCAGGATGACAACGAGAAAAAGACTTCATGTTTTTCAAACATCAAAATTTTCCTTGTGGCGGAATGCGCGCTCATGCTGGCGCAGGGGACGGTTGGAGCTTATCTGGTGAGTTTCCAGTTGATAATTGAACCATATTATTATTCTTTTAAATGATAACGCGGGCAGTCTACGTCAGGTCCTTTATATAGCCCATGATAGCCTACAGTCTATGGTCAGGTCAAGAGTGGACCCCTTCTCCCCTTCAGACTGGCGCAGAGAAGCAGTGCGTAGGCTACCAATGTTATAGCCTAGGTGTGATACAGAGTGTTTCCCCCCTGCTGAAATTGATGCTTTGTCGACAATTTCAAGTGTTACAGCAGCAGTCTAACTTATGCTATGTCAGCAATGCTCAGGAAATAATTATTAGCCTACATCCTATTTTCTATCTCCATTGACATTTAAAATAGGTCCTGTTGGATAATTAGCCCTGTGTGCTATGGGCAGCAGCATTAGGATACAGACGGCATCAAATTAATCGTTCATTAAATGAATACACATTTTCAGTTGCAGACTAAATGCTTCTGTAACAGTGGGCTACATTGTTTGTCTCATCGAAAGAAAAACATTACTGTGTAGACTATGCCAATTCAAATGAACAGGTATGTGGGGGAAGTCATTTCTGCACAACACCAGCGCTGCGGTGCTTCGGTTGATGCAGGTAACAACAGCCTGATATTGTTGATGTTCTATGGTCAAATTCACCTTAGAGGACTGGATAAATTGAGGTGGTCGTTCGTATTGACCGACGCGTATAAATCTGACGTAGCCTATCGCATTTTGTAATAGGCTACGAGACAAAATGGGTGGTGTCATATGCTGAATGTCGTTTTGGGGTAAATGTATCAACAAAATGCGTAGTTTAGGGCCCAATCGAAAGGATGTTAGTAAGAAACATTTAGCCAGAATGTACTTTAATTAACTGGGCTACATTAATTAACTGGGCCTAGTTCTGCACCCCATATTAGGTTGGCTTGCTCAAATATACAATGGCCAATGGCATAATAATAACATAGCCTAATAATGCAAATAATGAAAATAAAATAAATAGCCTACTACTACTACCACTACTACTACTACTACTAATAATAATGATAATAATAATATAAATATAAATAATGTATATACAGCTCATTGGCTACCGTAATTTAAAGTGTAAATGTCCTATATTCAATATGCTATTGTAAACAACAACAGCAGCAAACCGCTATATTTTATGTAAGGATATAGTGGATTGCTTCTTGACAGGGTTGGAATGGGCCAAAAAATTGGCCTTGACATTATTGGCCAGATGCCGGGCCACCACAATCGGTTGAATGCATCTACATCCTTGCAGTCCTCTTTAATATACATCTATAGAGTATAACTAATTACTAAGTACATCTAAAACTCATTTTACAAAGTGATATTCCTTGTATATCAAGGGCCTGGTCAGAGCTAAAAGATAGGCTATTTTAAGATGCAAAATAGAGATGCAAAGATAGTGCTATAAAACGTATTCAGTGTAGCTTTAACATTATTATACATTCAGATCCTGAATTTTTTTAATTCCCTAACAAAAATGTGGAAAAAGCTGTAGCCTATAATTTTAAAAATACCATTATGGCAATGAGCATAGTTGTTTGTTTCATTTTATTTTATTTGATACTAACTATTCTGTTCTACATATCAATTGTGCATAATGATGGTGACTTGTGCATAACGTTTACACAGTTAAAAGATCATCTTATTGTTTTATATAAATTCAGAAAAGAGTAATAGACCTTGTATGTAATTAGGCTATTAAATAAATGGTTGGCCTATGCTTGTTTGTTTGGGGAGTTTAACCTACCATTGCACCTATCACATGAAAACTGCATGCTCAATGGACAGTAGCACCAACCAGTTATTGTTGTTGGAGAAATACCAACATTCGTATAAAAACAGTTACTGTGCCACATATAAAGAGGACAACTGTTGTTTATAAATTATCACTAAAAAGTTTACATAAGCAGGCATACATTTTAGCACAGTAGCCCTAGTCGAGCTACAGATGCTGTAGCCTATATTATACAGACCTTTCGTGCATTTGAATCATGGGAACCCTTAACCTAAAATCTTTCATAATATTGTAATAGACCTAGGTCACTCAACAGCAATGTGGGCTTTGCCAACCCGATGCTCACAAAATAACGTTGCCAGTCTACGCCAGTCTATCTATGCCAGTCAATGTTAGCTATAGCTTGAAGCTGTATCTTCAAAAAGAAGATCTATACCGATTGGCTGACGTCAGTAGCCTACTGATTCCATCACATTATAATAACGTTACGATGACCTTATTATCATCTACATGAGTTTATTCATCTCCATTGTCATCGGGACACACACTATACTCAATGTTCCCTATAATGGTAATGCTCCATTTTGACGTCCTCATCTGTCAACAGCTTTTTGGCGTCTGGCGTCAGGAGTGGGGCCTAGTAAGAGACCTGATTGGGCCAGCCTAGTCACTCTAACAAATGCACCTAGCTTATGGGCCAGTCGTTGACCAAAAATATTTTATTAAGTTCAACTTTTTATTCAAAATGACATCGACTGGCCCCAATTGTGCATCAGCCCACAAGCAAAACGCCTGGGGTTCCAGATTGTCAGTCCAGCCTGGCTTCCTTAACAGAACATGGCATCACACGCGTGTGTGTGTAGTAATACCAGCTCCTCTGTTTTTTATTTACTTAGTGGCGTGTGTGTGCGTGTGTGTGCGTGTGTGTGTGGCCTACGTTTGTGAAGCATTTGTGTTGGTCTGAGATGCTGGTGCATAGTGTGACAGCTAAGTCAGACAAGATCATACATACAGTGGTTCCATTAAAGGTGAAGTCAGCCATTGTAAGCTAATAGGCTACACTTTGTGTCAAATTCAGCAAAAGTCCGCCAGCTGCCTCTTATGTGTGCGCGCATAAAAAACAACCTAGTGTTTCTTCACATGCCTGGCTCTAGAAATAAAAACACATAGTGGTGCAGACCGCACCACACGACGCTGTCACAGCCTTTTGAATTGCGTCCAGTAGGTTTGGGGGCGGAGCTTCTGAGGGTGCACCCTATGGCATTGAAGGAAGTGTATTTGTTTTAATTAAGCCCTTGGTGAAACTTTCTGCAGAATCCCTGACCCCACCATACACTTTGAATGGATGCGGTGTGAGTAATGGCACCGTAAAATACATAAATGACAGACGTGTGTTGATTTGATTAGGACATGTGAATCCATCAAGTGATGTGTTGGCTGAAGTTGGTCTGGCCACAATTTGACCAAAAAGGTTCACAAAATGACAAGAGGAATGATGCCCTCCCTATGTATCATCCGTTAGTTGAATGATCATTATGACAGCTATACTGTACTTTGTGCATTGCTTGTCTTTAGTATACACAGTATATACATTATAATATTCAATAACCTAAAAATAAAGCCCAGATCATTTGAGAAGGCAAAATAAGAGGCACCCACAGTCACACCAAACCTTCAACTGGATGGTTTTGTTGAGCATTCTGTCTTTGAAATACATGCTAACAGTCATTCATGCAAGGCTAAGGCATCATATCCTTGCATGAATGAGTCTGGGAAGCATAGACATCATGGTGGTCTGAACCACAATCAGCATGCATCATACAGGCAGCTAGGGCCCTGCTTTAGGAGTGACTCCAGCCCATGATAGATGTTGATAGACAGATGGTTCATCCATCACATGCCAAGTCTTTTTTGAAAGCGCCTGCAATTTCCCAAGCAGTTTCAACGGATGGTTTCCAAAATGGTTCTATGCAACAAACCATCTGGTGAATCAGGTTAAGGCGATTCTTCCTTCTTATTATATTCATGTAACTGGCACCAAGGTGAACTTGTCATGGTTCCGGCCGTGTGCTGGGTGTTTTTCTGTTTCCTTCTAATTTTTATTGTTTTGTGTGGCTCCCCAGTCCTTGTGCCACTGCCTTCGTCTTTGTGTATTTTCTCCTGTTTGTCAGATTGTTGCAGTTTGTACGGTTATACGCGTTCTTGCCTGTTTGTTCTGTGTTTTATATAATTAAACCCTTGGATATCTACCCTGCTGTGCATTTGGGTCCTTACCACCTCCTAACTGTGACAGAACTTCTGTATACAGTGGGTGAATTTCCTTTAGTATGAATGTCAGTGACCTTTCACGTGGATCAGACCAGTCCTGACTGCACTGTACTAAAGTGTCCACAGTTAGGTGGGGCCACCGGTCAGTGTTAAATCAAGGCTTTAGTTTGCTTAGTATTTGACAGTCTGAATGGACTAGTCAGGGAGTACAACATATAAATTAGCACCCCTGGTGTAACCAGACCTAAAATTCACTTTGTGAATAAGGTCTGGCAACACTCTATTGGTAAGTGTTAACAGTTGTTGCCTCCTACTGGGCGTAGGCCCGTCATTCATTTTGAAAGTATTGGACAGCATTAAACCAATTGCTGTTGCTACAACTGTTTTGATTGCCTCATCTACCACACTTAGATACCACCATTTCGAGACACGCTTGACTTCAACGTCATGGCACCAACCCACCCTAATTGCCACTCCGCCAGCCCCCCTGCTGGCGGTCCAAAAAAGACTAATGCAAAGAGGGTATCCAGACTATTAGTCTAACTGAACATGTTAGCTGAGAGCAATAGTCTATGACCAGGCATGAGCAATAAACACTTATTAGGCAGGTATGGTGAGGGGCAGGGACAATGAGACTGCCAGCAATGTGTAGCATTGTAACATGTGTAATAACCATCAAACTATATATTGTAATAACATGCTTTACATCTGAAAATGTTTAAGATATTTTATTTTCAGCTTGCAGAATGTTACATTGTAGCCAACCTCTCTCAAAAGGACTTTAAAAAACCTAAGCCCCACCCCCTTCCCCAGAGTTCTCTTTTTTCAATGTGATTTGTGTTGAATTTAAGTTTTAATTGTTGCCACTTTAATGTTGGCCATGTTAGTTTCAGTATGTCTATTGTATTGTTTGTACAACAATTGTATTATAGGGCACCATTAAAAAAATGTAACATGTAATGACATGTTGGTTTATTCCAACTGTTAATTGTTTAATTGTGATTTAAATGTAATTTGCATTGACATTTTCTTGCAGAAAGCTACTTGCCACTACATAGGTTAGTCAATATTGTTCCTTTTGTTGGTGATCAATCAATGGGAAGATAATTCACTCTTGAATGTTTGAAGAAATATTGTCTTACACACCTTGATCAAATATAAGCATATTTTACACCCATTGTTTAAAAAATACTCAAATAGACATTGACTTGTTTTCCAGTGGCAAACAAACGTGGTCAAAGTACGCAACCACGTCACTTGTTTTCCGATAATGAAAACCAGTTTTCATGTAGTTTGATCAGCCTTGCCAGCTCATCCCCCTAGTGACGGGCAAGTGTCATTTTAGTAAACATAAGTGAACATAATGCATAAATCCTTTTTTCTCCAAAGTATAAGCATAAATATAGCAATAATCAAATAATGTTAACATTTTGGGAGCATGCCCCCTCCCCCCTTCACCTACCAGTAGAAGCTTTATTCCCCAATCTATGAATCTCTAGTGACTTGACATCCCTGGGCTACATTAAATCAATAAACATTAATGTCCCTGTATTTTGGTTTATATTAAGATGCACCATTTGTGCTGATTTTGCATTCAGCTTTTAAAAATACACTTTTTAAAGTCAATAATATCCACTGGGGAAAAAAAACTTGAAGTACTACAAAGTAAAAGTTTTATACGTTTTATGATTACACCACTGAGTCATTTATGTCTATTTATTTTGCCTATTTACCAATAACTCAATGTACACTGTGCATTGTTTAAATCCCAAACAGTGCATGTCCCACTCACGCTCTGACCATATGTGACTTTGATCTTGTGGCTCTTCTGGTGAAATAGCTTAGACACATTTTAAGATTGCATTTGGTTTTACGTAAGTTTGACAAATAATGGCCAGTTTTGTGATCCTCTAGCCAGGACAAGCTGAGCACAGCAGCACACATCTTCCCTGTAGTGCACTCAATATAGAGGAATTTTCACAGGTTCACAGGATTGTTTTTGCTTGTCCCCATTTTGCTGAACACAATTTGTATGTTATTGTAATGGAATATTTTATTCTTCTTAATTACAACATGGTGGGTTTCCATGTAGGTAACCTAACCCATGTACTTCGTAGGCTAAACATTTTCCTATTTAATGCAACCAGGCCAGTTCAATGTAAAATTTTAATTAATTTTGTCTCAATCAAGTGCGTTTAAAGTTACAATTTTTAAGTTTAAAAGAGATTAGACCGCTGCAGTAGACATTTTACACAAACAACTCTGAAGTCAGCTATTAGACAAGCATTCCATTTCTTATATCTTATGACAAAAGAGAGGATCATTGCCATCTTAAATACACACCCTGTACACAGCCTTGGCTAACTGCGTCAAGACCCGCTTACAAGATAAGAGAGGTATTTTGATTGACATGCACAATTACCAACCACATAACTCAATGACCAATTGGATGTTAAACATACTGAGGAGGAATTTGTTGTCTTGGCTATTTGCAGGTCTTGTAAATATGTTAAATATACAGTATGGTACAATACTGTTTAAAATCAACTTAATGACTGAAATTAGTAATTAAAGCACTGCAGTGTCGTACTCGAATTACGTACAGTATACAGACTTGAGTGACAATGCTAACAGCCAATGAAAATCTACTACCCAGCTTCCTAATAGTTCTGGCATGCTTACTGGGGCCTATGTATCAGTCAGCACAAGTTTCTTATGTGATGTAGTGCTGATGAATGGAAGAGGCTGAGACTATACTCCCTGTAGAGCACCCATCTTTCTCTTAGGTACAGCAAGTGAATGTCTTCACCAGCTTCTCAACCTGCTTACATAGAGCGTATAGATATTCTGAGGAGCAACTACAAAGAGTCTGCTTGTCTCATATCACTGGGATTACCTCCTGGGCATAAAAGGCCTCTGTCTTTTATTTCACTGGCTCCCCACATTCTGCAGGTCTTTATGTAAACACCAGCTGGTTCCAGTAATCTGACTGCATGCCTTCAACGCAGGTGGGGAGAAGTAATAACTGAAATCAGCTGGTGTGGGGACTGGAGCAGTACTCAAGATGATACAGCACATTTTATATTAGCGGCCTAAAACCGCAGACTACTGTAAATGGATAAACCCTCCGTGACATCACCTATAGATTTTCTCAAGATGTTCTCCTTTGCAGTACCTCACTCCGCCTGTAGTGCCCCCTATCTATTATAATGCGTATATGGCTAATATATTTTAATTTGAAGTTATAAAAAAATGCATTCCCTGTACAGTTGTCATGACTATAGAGTAGTGCTGTGTATTGGCAAGAATTAGGCGATATGACATAGTAATGCTAATGCGTGGCGTCGCTGGAAAAAATTACGGATGGAAATTAGCTTTAAGCTAAATCTGGTATCGTAACTACATTCGTTCCTCTTTTTTGAGGTTCATGTATGTTGTAAATTGTCCCTTTTACAAATAAATGGACAAAAACTTTTTTAGAAATAAGATTTTCTATACAGTGTTTTAGAGTAGACCTATCAATACATTAGCCTATTGCAAAACATAATATTGCGATACTCAGGTGGATCAATATTTTCTTATACCCCTGCTATAGAGCCCAAAGCCTATTTTTGAACCAGGCTGTTTATAATACATGTTTATAATAGACCTCGCCAGTCGCCAGTCGTACGTCATGCCCATATAAAGGCTTCTGGGTCTAAGCGTTTTTCCCTATGAGAAAAATGAATGGTGTTTTCGATATTCTTCCCTACCACGGCCTGAGATTCTCATATGTTGCAAATTTACCGGTTTTGTCGAAGGCACATATTCCCACTGGAAACTACTGGTGTTTCCACATTTCAAGACCTGTAAATTTTTAGAAACGAGAAGGTACAAATCGAGCTGTACTTTTGCAGTTAGCTAACCGAAGACCTCAACATATCTGAAATGTATGCCAAAAGTTGAATTTATTAGCAGTCAATAAAACCGGAGCATGCATTAATTTCTCAGCACCGGAGGTGCTCGCTTGCCTAAAAACATGAGAGAAACACATCAATACAAGTACACAGACACCAACGCACCAGCTAGCCAGCCCCAGCTAGCCTTGGGGTGGTGTGGGAGTGGAGGAACGGTAGGGAAGCTACTGTAGAACATGGAAGCAGCTCATCTTGCAGAGCAGCTGAGGTGGGTTGTACAGATATGCTGCTCTTGGCAGTCTGTCTCAGGAACAAGGCACATGGTTCTGTTCCGGCTATCTCCTGGACACAGCTGTTGTTATGCTGCTCTCACACCATCACCTCCATGATGGGGGAATGGGACAACATTTAGCTTGTATTTGAATACAACCACATTGAATATATCTCTACCTTGATATTTGTGTATTTATCTGTTAGCTCACAGTTACTCATTGCGCGGCTCGCTAAGGTTAAACTGATGGCTCCCGAGAATAGTTCCAATAGAAAGGTCAGTTTCTTCATGTGAAATTGTATGACATCAGTAGCTCAGTGTGGGGTAAGTTACTTACAAAAGTGTCACCTAAAGGTACTGTACATAGTTAGTACTGTATAGGGGTTACGTAACAATTTTGTAACTTACTTATACTTTACAATCCTGTTTGTGATATTCATGGACAGGATATTGAGGCGTAGTCGTGGTGAGGAGGGAATGGGTCCTTACCCCAAGTGAAGGAGTTCAAGTACCTCGGGGTCTTGTTCACGAGTGAGGGGACTATGGAGCGGGAGATTTGGCCGGAGAATCAGAGCAGCGGGAGCGGTATTGCAATCACTTTATTGCACCGAAAAGAGAGCTGAGCTGGAAGGCAAAGCTCTCGATCTACCGGGCAATTTTTGTTCCTACCCTCACCTATGGTCATAAAGGGTGGATTATGACCGAAAGAACAAGATCACGGGTACAAGTGGACGAAATTGGTTTCCTCAGGAGGGTGGCTGGCTTCTCCCTTAGAGATAGGGTGAGAAGCTCAGCTATCCGTGAGGAAC